>WSTK01000340.1:0-35395 GCA_019616945.1 Ceratobasidium sp. 414
TTTTCCCTCCGAAGGCTCCTGCCAAACTGACAATTTTTTTCGGCGCTTGGCGAGTACTTTTGCAATCCGGTGTAATTGAGGTGCGTGATATTTATGAGATGTAGTGGAAAGCTATATATAATGGACAGCTAAAATCTCGACATGCGCACAACTCCTCAGACGGGGATCGGAAGTGCTGCTTGTCTCGAAGAGGCGTAATCACTCCAACGAATAGGTCGACCATTCTTGGCAGTGCCGTGCCAGAGATGATCCAGTACGAACACAAAGTCTGATCCTCGAAGGACCCACAGTCTGTCCTGGGATACGTCTCCGAGTCTCCGCCGAGCTATGGCACGTTGTTTCTCGCTGTGTGCGCATGCGCCAGCCTGTATGGCAAAAACGGGTTGGATCAATGGCGCGATTTAAATAAAGCATGTATGAGACCAAGTACTCACAACCAGGCATTGTGCGAAAATATGAATATTGATTATCGATGTTTTGGAGGGGTTGACAGTGCTCGTGAGTTGGAATACTTGTTGCACAGATGCTTGGACACGAGCATCATCACTGGCTACTCCGCAAACCACCTGACTCGGGTGTGTTAAAAACTAATGCCAAATGAACATTGTGTTATGACCTCACCATGTACAGGTAGATTAGTAATGTATGGCGCCAACTCTCCTGGATTGCCAACCGAGTAACTGTCTTCAACGATTCATCCTCCTCCAAAGTACGCGCCGCAGAATTCCACGACTTGAGACGCTGCTCGGTAGACTGCCAATCAAGATTGTGCCCCTCTTGCCTTTGGTGGAAATGATTATTGATATCCACAAGTATCAGTTGAAACTCAGCAGGGCAACCATGAACCCACTCGACGGGGTGAACGTCCTCCCCGAAAGGTGGGACAGATGTATTGTAGTCAACCACTTGAGGGAGAGCATAGAGCATGGAGCACAGGGAATCTAAGAGAGCGAAGTGCGCAAGCTCATGTCGTGCCGAGGCAAGGAGGTGTGCCAACGAAACTGAAGTGGAGTTTGGGGGGGTTGACCGCCATGTTGTCTCTGCGAGAGCCATTTGTAGGAAGGCTGGCGCAGAATCACGGAGTAGTTGATATGTATTTGTGCTATTAGAGAGCCGGAATTTAAGGAAAGCAACCTGTGCACCGGAGGTAAAAACATATATTCAAATCTTCCTGAATAAAACGTACCTGGAGCGTCCCAGCGAGGTGGTTCTGGTACTCCGCAGAGTTAAGGGTCCAGTCTGGAATTGATAGCAATTGCTGGTCAAATCGGCTCAGCCAGCTTGCATAGAGAGGAAAGTTTTCTGCACTGGTGCCGTCAAGGAGAGACTGAAACACCTTGCACCCTAGGAACATGAGCAAGCGCGTCGTTCGAGATGTTTGTATCCGATAGACCAGTGACTTGCGGATGCGTGCGACTTGTTGGGACAATGGTCTAAAATACGCGAGCTTAACTATTTGTTCATCTGCGCAGGAAAGGTCAGTCCAGGTAAGCACAAATAAGTTGACAAATATACATGCTCACATTGCGACAAAATGAAGTCAATCATTTGCCCGGTATCATCGGGCGCCAAAGATAATCCATGTGGGTGAACTGGCGACCAGGCTTGAGTGGTCGGAGGGCGCCAGACAGAGGCTGTTGTCACCGACCCGTCAAGGAGACTACTTCGGTGCGTTTGATTTTGACAAGGCGCCAGAGCAAAGACGCCAGAGATTCCCGAAGAATAAGTCTGGGGCGAAGATTGGGCGCATGAAGAGTACGGTAATTGAAAGGGTGTGCCATAAGCATACGGATTGGTGGCGGGGGGCGTTATAGAAGACTCGTAAGCAAAGAGTCTAGAATTAAGCTGTCTCGTCGAGAGATCCAAGGGTGGCGAATCTCGCGTGCCGTTACCTTCGCTAACAACATCCTGTAGACTCAGGCTGGAGGGCTGTTGCTCAAGATGTTCATATCCCAAGCAAGTGAACCCGCTGGCGGTACACCTCTCGCAGAAAGGGCGAGCCTGGTCGCATTTTTTACGCCTATTCGATTAATGCTGTCAGTGGGAACGTAAAATATGAGAGCAGAATACTGACCTACGTTTACAGGTTAAACAACTGGTACCAGCTGGGCCGGGCCGATTAGGATTCTTCTTCATCAAAGCACGAGGTGGCAGAGTCGAGAGAAACTGTGGAATTTAGTAGGAGACAAGACCAGGTATGGCTTAAAACACGCTTGAGAAATTAAGCCGGGTGGCTATACCAAAGTGCTGTGGTCGCAAGGAGTGGACGCCATGCCGACCAAGAGCAGGTGTTTGCGTCAGCATCGGCTGTGAGATATTGTGGTATATTTGTGCGTCACCGGCCATAATTGGGTTTAAGCTCACCCCCTACTCGTCGCCGCATTGAAAATGAATGTTGGCGTATTGTTCTACAGAATGCCATATCAATTTGACATTTCTGCTCGATAAATGGAGAGGGAGCAGAGTGTCAGTGTCAAAAATCCCGGCAACCGGGCTGCTCGGCGATGGGGGCAGTTGGCGGAAATAATGGGTAGAAATATTTTCGGGCCTTTCCAGAAGAGAGCACCTAAATACGACGGCTTCAGCTGACCCGTACGTAACTGAAGCATACACCCCGCCCCAAATTGAGTGTTACCCCTCAAAAACGCCCAGCTCAACCTGTGGTAGCACATATTACCACATTGATCAATCGTTGGAAGAATAGTAAAACCGATTGCTTGAATATCTGCATGGCCCCTCAGTCTAAGGGGTACGGCTAGTTGGACTACTTCGTATCGCACACCACTCCGAGACTCGGATGCCCCAAATATATATATATATAGGGTTGCATAAAATACCGCCCGAATTCTACGTACGCCGGGCAGCTGCGGTCATAATACACGTTCGCGCCTTGCTCAAATAGTAATTGGGAGCGCAGCCCGTCTTGACTGGACGTAGTCACTCCACCGAATGGGTTGACCATTCGCAGCAGCACCGTGCCAAAGGTGGTCGAGCACCGGCAGAAAGTCTGAACCTCGAAGGATCCATAACCCGTTATCGAATGGGTCCCCGAGTCTCTCCCGGGCGATGGCACGTTGTTTCTCGCTGCGTGCGCACACGCCGGCCTGTAGGTAATGAAAGTTCGGTCATGTGGTTCACAGAGTTAATACCCAACTGAGACACTTACGACCAGGCATTGTCCCAAAAGGTGAATGCTGACGAGAGATTTTTCGGATCGCCTGACAGTACTTATGAGCTGGAAAACCTGTCGTACAGACGCTTGGACACGAGGGTCATCAGATGCCACACCACAAACTGCCTAAGTCCAGCACAAAGCTTGAGGTACAGCGTCAAAAGAATATAATGCTAGCTCACCATATACAAATATATGAGCAGACTGTGACGCCAGCTCTCCTGAATTGCCAACCGAGCAATTGTCCCCCATGATTCCCCATCCCCTGAGGCTTGCACCACAGGCTGCCACGACTTGAGATACCACTCGATAGACTGCCAATCAAGCCTCGACTCAGCCTGTTTCCGATGGAAAAGTGAATTGATATCCACAAGCGTTGCTTGAAACGTAGCCGGGCAGCCATGAAACCACTCGACGGGGTGGACATCAGACTCGAGCGGCATGACAGAAGTGTCGTAATCAACCACTTGAGGAAGAGCGTAGAGCATAGAGAAGAGTGAGTCTAAGAGGATGAAATGGGCCAGCTCGTAGCGTGTGGATGCAAGAATACGTGCCACCGAGATGGAGGAAAGGGGTTGAGCGGCTGGTTGACGTGCCATCTCTGCAAGAGCTATCCGTAGGAACACTGGTGCAGAGTCTTGGAGCAGTCGATACACATTTGTACCTTTGAAGAGTCTCAGCTTGAGAAAGGTGACCTGCGATTCAAACATATGGTCGGGCCCGAACAGGCAATTGGGCACAACATACCTCCAGCGTACCTGTAAGTCGATCTCGTAATTCAGCAGAGATGGCGCTCCTCTCTGGCGCCAAGCGTAGCTGTTGGTCGAATCGGTGAAGCCAACCGAGGTATATGGGGAATTTTTCCGCACTGGTTCCATCCAAAAAAGCCCGAAGAATGTTGCATCCAATAAACATGGCTAAACGTGTTACTTGGGAAATTTGTAACCTTTCACCCAGGGAGTTGCGAATGTGCGCAATTTGCTGATACAAGGGCTTGAAGTACACCAGGTTAACTAGTTGTTCGTCTGCCCAGACAAAGCCAGATGAATGAGCGCAACGAAGAGACACAGAGTTGCGTGAACCTACGTTGCGATAGAATATAATCAACTATTTGTCCCGTGCTGTCTGGTGTCAAAGAAGTGCTTTGCGGACAAGGTAAGAAGGGTGGCGAACCCGTAGTGCTTGGAGGTCGCCAGACAGAGACTGATGCAGACAAAGGGCCAAAAGAATGACTATGGTGCGTCTCTGACCGGCGAAGTACTGGGTCAAATACGATACACCGTCCAACAGAACCATCCTGACGAGAAACTTGAGTCTGTGATGGCAGAGACAGGCCCGGGTAGCCAGAAGGCAAATTACGTGAATAAGCAGGGATTTCGCGACCGAATTCACCGGAAAAACCGGGTATGCTCGAGTGAGACAAGAAAGGGGCCTCAGAGTATCCAGTTATAAGAGTGGGGAGCGACGTGGCAGAATACGCTTCAGGAACGGGCACAAGTTCATGGCTGAAGTACCCCAAATCGGTGTCCAGGGACCACGTATCCAATACACGGTCGATTTCGCCAGGATATCCCGCCGTTTCCTCTTGATTTGGGCCTAGCGAGGTTTGTTCAAGGTGTGCATATCCCGAACAATCGAATCCACCAGTCCTACACCTCTCGCAAGTCGGTCGAGTTTTGTCGCATCGTTTGCGTCTACCAGAACATCAAAAGAGTCGAAATAAGGTGCGCGTTGAGAGCAAAATACTGACCTACGTTTGCAGGTTAAACAACTGGTACCAACTGGACCAGGCCGACTAGGATTCCTCTTCATCAAAGTACAAGGCAGCAATAAAACAGCCCAGGGCTGAGATAAAATGTGGGATTATAGTCGGTGAACTGGACTAGCTGTGATTTAAAAGGTGTTCGAGAAAGGGCGGGCGACTATACCGGAGTGCTGTGGTCGCGAGGTAAATGTCTGTCGACCAAAATGAAGCGTTTACGTCAGCATCGGCACCATGACATGTTATGGTGTATTTGGGCGCCACCTCACACTCAGGTTTAAGCTCACCTCTTGCTCATCGCTACGCTGGACGTTAACGTATTAGTTACACGGGGTGCCGCCTCAATATTTGGTGATGCACGAGGTATTGGCGCTCCTACTCGACAGACGGGGAGACCGCTTCGGTGTCAAATGTTCGAAATTCTACCGCCTCTGTTGCTACACCCTCAGGCTAGCAGGAGCGGCGGGGGTCGTTAGAAAAAATGAAGGGCTAAAAACCTATCTGACCTTGTGTTAAAGGGGAGTGTACGGAGCCAAATGCTTTGGTCGGTCCGCATGTGACTGGAACGTACGTTCCACCTAAAGCTGCTCCGAGTAACCTCCCCCCCCTCCCCATTGTCGCTTTTCTAACGTTATTCCTATTCAGCAGTACTTTTTAGTCAGATACCCGATCTTCCGAACCACATATTGTGTGTTGCTACAGTATCCCACTTTCAAAACAACCAGCCGCTTACAATCGCGATACACGTCGGCGTTCCGCTCAAATAGGGACCGGAAATGCGAACGAACATAGTCACACCATCGGATAGGTTGGCCATTCGCAGCGGCGCCATGCCAAAGATGGTCGAGCACCGGCAGAAAGTCCGAGCTTCGGAGGACCCATAACCCGTTATCAAATGGGTCCCCGAGTCTCTCCCGGGCGATGGCACGTTGTTTCTCGCTGCGCGCGCATACGCTGGCCTGTGTAGCAAGGAAAGATTGAACCGGTCATAAGTCGCCAGCATATATGCTTCGACCACGACGCTTACGATTATGTACTGTGCAAGAAGGTGGGAATTAGCAAAGGATCTCTCGGACCGCCTGATAGTCCTCGTAAGCTGGAAAATCTGGCGGACAGACTCTTGGACACGCAGATCGTCGGATGATACGCCGCAAGCTGCCTAAACCCAGTGTGAAGATCCATGTTCGGCAGCAAGAAAATACAAAGCTCACCATATACAAATATATGAATAAACTATGACGCCAACTCTCCTGAACTACCAAACGAGTAATTACCCCCCATGACTCTCCATCTCCTGAGGTGCGTATCACAGGCTGCCATGACTTGAGATACTGCTCGATGGGCCGCCAATCAGACTCTTGTCCGGCTCGTTTCCGGTGGACAAGTGAGTTGATATCAACAAGCGTTGCTTGAAACGCAGCTGGGAAGCCATGGACACACTCGACAGGATGAACGGCAGACCTGAGCGGCAAGACAGAAGTGTCGTAATCAACCACTTGAGGAAGAGCATAGAGCATAGAGTAGAGTGAGTCTAAGAGAATAAAATATCCGAGCTCGTAGCGTGTGGATGCAAGAATATGTGCAACTGAGATGGAGGAAAGGGATTGAGCGGCTGGTTGACGTGCCATCTCTGCGAGCGCTATCCGCAGAAACACTGGTGCGGAGTCTCTGAGCAGTTGATATATATTTGTGCCTTTGAAGAGCCTCAGCTTAAGAAAATTGACCTGCCCCCGAATATATGAACGGATTCAGGAAGGCAATTGGACACAACATACCTCTAACGCACCAGCAAGCCGATCCTGCGATTCTGCAAAGCTGGTGCTCCGTTCTGACGCCAAACACAGCTGCTGGTCGAATCGGTGAAGCCAACCGAGGTAAATGGGGAACCTTTCCTCACGAGTTCCATCTAAAAATGCCTGCAGGATATTGCTTCCTAGGAACTTGGCTAAACGTGTTGTTTGGGACGTTTGTAACATTTGACTGAGGAAATTGCGAATATGCGTAAGTTGCTGGTGTGAAGGTTTGAAATAGACCAAACTAAGCAGCTGCTCGTCTGTTCAGGTAAAGCCAGATAAGTGAGCATAGGGAGAAATGACACGCGACGCTGCGCGAACTTACGTTGCGATATAATGTAATCAATCATTTGCCCCGTATAATCAGGTGCCAAATATGTCCCGTCTGGGCAAGGTAAGAAAGGCGTGTTTGGGCGACGCCAGACAAAGAGCGGGGCCAACGAAGTCTCAGGGGGTCTGCTACGGTGTGTTCCTGATCGACGAACCACTTGGTCAAAGGTGGTAGACTGTTCAGCGGAACCACCTTGAGTCGATGCTTGGGTTTGCGATAACGG
Organism: Ceratobasidium sp. 414; assembly: GCA_019616945.1. Taxonomy (NCBI): domain Eukaryota; kingdom Fungi; phylum Basidiomycota; class Agaricomycetes; order Cantharellales; family Ceratobasidiaceae; genus Ceratobasidium; species Ceratobasidium sp. 414. Next base: position 7,282 of record WSTK01000340.1, read on the forward strand.
GGGGGACCCAGCATGGTCAGAATGTCCAATGTAATCCTGTGGGTGGGCAAGATTTTCGTGGCTGAACTCAGTGGAAAGGCCAGTTCCGCCCAGGTGCGACAAGAAAGGAAGCTCAGAGTGTTCAGTTACAATAGTGGAAAACGACATGGGATAACACCCCTCACGAACAGATATAAGTCCAGGACCAAGGTGTTCCACAGAGGTGTCCAGGGACGACGTGTCTAGCATATGATTTGTATGTTTCGCCGTTTCCTCTAGATTTAGACCCGGCGAGGCTTGTTCAAGGTGTGCGTATCCCAAACAATCGAACCTGCCAGTCCTACACCGCTCGCAAGTCGGTCGGGTTTTGTCGCATCGTTTGCGTCTAACTAAACAAAACATCGCAAAGGTTGCAATGAGGTGCACGCTGAGAGCAAAACACTGACCCACGTTTACAGGTCAGACAGCTCGTACCAGCCGGACCAGGCCGGCCTGGAGTTTTCCTCATAAATGTGAAAATCAGGAAGGAACACCCGCTGAGAGGCTAGGAGTTAAGATGCACGGCCAGTTAGAATAATATTCTGATCGCGCTTTGTGCAGCCAACGAACAATTTGGAACGTGTCGACGCAGAAGCGTGGGGTGTCTCGTGGTTGCGATTGTTTGTGTACTTACATCAGCTGCACGGCCCAACGTGGTCATCCTTCAAGCATTTGGCAAAATCACGGATCGGTATGCACAAGTTATTCTCATAGTATAGTTAGCAAGTCACGCTGTCATAGATCAAGAGTTGAAAGAGTTATGAGTTAACAGCAATTAATCGAGAGGTAAAACTATGCGACGGGAGCTAATATAGTCTTCCCATGTCGTTGGATGACCACCTACGCCTGCACCGTGCCAGAGGTGGTCAAGCACAGGTATCAAGTCAGCTCCAGGAAGTATCCGGACGTTCGCGTTACAGGATTTGGATACTTTGCTGCGGACAAGAGCACGATGTTTCTCTTTTCGAGCCGCCACACCAGCCTGCGTTTTTTTCAGCGTGCAATCAAACATACAATTTAACAAAGGTAAATGGGACACTTACGATTAGACAGGGGAAGAGGAAATACTGCTCAAGCGGAGCGTCTGGTTCGGATGTACTAGCGAGTTGGGCAACTTGCCGCACCGAGGATTCGACGCGGGGGTCGGCAGAGTTTACACCACACATGCTCTAACATAGATTCTTGAGTGGAAGGAAGGTCACGAACTTATTTGGCAGCTCACCATATACAGATATATGAGCGCCGCCTGTCTCCAGCTTTCGCAGATTGCAAATCTAGCCACCACAGTAGCCGATTCGCCGATATACTGGATAGTCGGTTTCCACTCCTGTAATTTCCGCTCTACTTCCCGCCATTCATTAGAACTCGGAACCGACGTTACAATGCTTCCAGCCATTTGCCCGGAAGCCCTGGCTGAGTTAACCCTGGCAAGCAGAACAATGATATCCACCGAGCAGCCATAGACCCATTCCAAAACGGGGAACTCGGCTACTTTGACCAAGCGGACCTGATTGATAGTATCGTAGTGAATCAACGGAGGCGTACCGAAAGCCAACGATGACATAGTGTCGCAAAACGTGAACCTGGGTATCTCGTACCCTGGAGTATGCAGCACGGCGTGGAGACAGAGCGTTGAATCTTGAGTCCAAAGGTGAGAGTGCCTAGAGGTCAACTCAACAAAGAACGGTGCGGATGCCCTAAACAAGGGGTAACCAATGGTAGTATGTGACGCTAGAAAAGCATAAAACGAAAGCTAACGAGAAATCATTTAGTAGTCCGTATTGCTGGAAGTTTAAACCAAGACTAACTTACATCTAGAAGACCCGACAAGCGACCCTCTAGATCAGCAACATCGAGTTCTGAGGGCGACGAGACCTTTGAAAGGTGGTTGTGGAAACGATTTATCCAGTCGTTATATGGTTTCAAAGTAGTGCCATCCATCAGTGCCTCGGTTATCTTGGCGCCAAGAAACATAGTCCAACGTGTGATGCTCGAGTTTTTTGCACGCCGTACGACGCCTTCCTCAACAGTAAAGGGGAAAGGCCGAAATATTCGTCCAGCAAGCCGCACATCTAAAAGATTATCAACTGTGAAATAAAGCAAGGGTAAATCTGCAAAAACTTACGGACATTGAGACGCAATAAACGAAATTACTTCGTTGGGCGGCAACGGACTCGCATACAGACTTTTCGGAATACTCATAGCTGGGCCAAACTCCCGTCTCAAGACCACCGCACGTGTCTTTTCCGCCCCTCGGGCAGTATCCTCGTGAGAATTTGACAGCGGCAGGTGGGCATACCCCAGGCACTCAAACCCCCCTCCAACGCAGCGCTGGCATTTCGGGCGGGTTTGGTCGCACTTCTTGTGGCTGGGGGCGCCCAACTTATCAGTGCTTGAATGAAGTCCTGAGAACATTGAAGGCTTACCGCCGTTTGCAAGTCAAGCACCCACGCGACGAGCGATTGGGCACAATCTGGGAAGACATGAGGAGAGCAAACTCTAAGATTTAACAGTCTACCAGGATAGTGATGTGATTCTACCCAAGTCGCACCAGCACAAGTGGTGGGTAATATGGCAAGACTAGGAAACAGAATAGTACTAGAATTCCCGAAGTAGAACGATTAGACTGAGGCTATATGTTGCTGATTGGGGAGGGTGGTCGTCGTGGCGAGGTTGCAGTTGATCATGGTGCTTACGTGAGCAAACTTGCGGGTGGACCTAGGCCTTGCTCCCTATTGCGCCTTGTGCGGGCTAGATTAAAGCAAATAATAAATAGCTAAAATTATGCATCAATGATACATCACTCAAATAAATATGCCCGATATATATGTATACTCTGCACACAGGACTTTTCAACAGATGAAAACACATAAAAGGGATTGCATACAGCCAGAGAAGATAACATAAAAGAAAAAATGAAGGCATATAAATAGACGATTCAACTATTCTTCCGGAGATTTCCGGTTTCAATTCACACTGACTAATATCATGCTGCCGCACCTACATGTCCCAGCCTTCCGAGAATGAAATAGAGTCCAACTCATCCTCCGTGTCGACTCCATAGTTTTGATCGACCATGTACATTTGATCAGATTCGGTGGTCATTTGGCCATTCACTACAATAGGACCGTCGAGCTCCACCATCATGAACTCGAACTGTTCGTTGGTAAAGGTAGGGTCCAAGGCGACCAGTGCCGGTGCTGGTGACGATGCTGGCGACGAGTCTGGCGTGAAAACCGACAATTGTGACGCGGGGCTGTCGTCTGTGACCAGGTTCGGGGTCGTCGCAGGCGGGGAGCATATGTCCTGGTTTGTGCTACCAGAAGGCGAGGCGTTCGGCGTGGGCTCTTCCACCCAGATGAAAGGGATCCCAAGTGCCAGACACTCGTTGTACGCTGCGATATATTGGCGGTACTCGGAGATGTCGCGAATTATCGGGAGATATGGCTCCTGATCTTCATCCAGTGCTTCGGGCATCCAGGGGTTAGCATAGTCCCGTAAAAAGAGAGCTTTCGTGGAGATTCTTGCGAGCGCTCTTGATCAAAGTGTAAGTTTCATGTTAAGTGAAATCCGCAGAAAGCTCGTACCCTTGAGAGAGCATGTCAAAAAAATGTTGTGGAACGTCGTCATCGACCTCCTCTTCGACCCAAATCGTTCTGTCTTCTTCTTGGAACTTGCACAACACCGGCCTTTGACCAGAAATTTCAATAACTCAGCAAGTGGAACAGGGTGAATGCATACGCACCGTCTCCGTTTTCTGCCATTACCTGGAGCCCCAAGAGGGACCAAGAAATCCTCCAGCCACTCCGGAGGATTAAGCCGATCACTGCGGCGGTTCGGAGTCTGGTCAGACGTCTGTGACTTGAAGGATTGATTGCGAGCACTAATGATTCCGGTCAGCGCGTCAAATGCTGAACCTTGAGATTGTAACGCACAATTGATAGGAGCAATGCCCTTGAGTACAGGGGGAGACACTTCCGGTCGGGGAGTCGGTTCCGCAGCCACGCGTTGCAAATTTCTTGGTAGCATTAGCTACGTGCGTAGCAGGGCTGACTACGGCTCAGCTAGCGCTTCGAAGGTGGAACAATCCAGCTTACCTAGTACTACGTGCTTGGGGAGTACTACAAAAACCGAGCCCATCAGAATGGGCGCGTGTTACTTCTTCCAAAGCGCTGAGGTTGAGAGCACTACAGTTAGCTACGTGATATTCACGGCGTAGGCACGAACGTACCGCGTGTCCAGATGCTCAGAATCCCCATGCGTCTGAGCCCACTGGTTAAGAGAGAGAAGGCCCTCCCACTCGCCATGTGGGTCTACGATTCTCTCCACAATACGAACCGCCGCGGCAAGCCAATAGCTCTTCCTCATAGTAGAATTCATGCATGACCATTTGTCTTTCTCCTCCGAAGACATAGGCCGGTACTGGTAGTCGGGGAACAGTTCGAGAAGCTCGGCATTCTTGGCTCCGGCGCGTTTCTTGAGCTGAGAACGTTGTTCAGAGGTTGTCTGTTCCCAGGCAGCCTTGCATTTCGTAGTGAGTTCGCTCTGGTTGATATTCTTGTCGTCAGTCGAGGCGAAAACGTCGGAGCGGAAGATGAGCCATACGTTTGGAGGTCGTTTGAAGCCGCCAAAGCCATTAAGGCGATCCTGTTCGACAAGGTTGTGTAAAAGGTCTCGAATCTTAGGAGGTAACTCTTGAAACGGTGGGAAAGCAGAGAGTGACTGAGTGTTGAAAGTCATCGTTGTCGGTAACAGAGAGCAGGGGTAGGTGTAAGCGGTAAGGCAAGTGAAGGGGGGGAGCCTTCCGAGGGGTAGTGGTTGTGCAAGTGATTGAATCCCGACGCAGCAGGTGCTCTATATACTCGAGCGCTGGCCATGAAAGGCAATATCCAAAGCCCCCGAAGCACGGACACGCGGTGGGTCAAGGCGCGAGTAGCGGCCAGCATATATGGAGCAACAATAAAGCCACGTCCCAATCGGGACTCGAAAGCGCTTTGGGCCGCCCCACGCTAGCAACCAAACTCTAGCACAGGCCAAGCCCCATTGCGACGCATTAGACTCCATACCGAATTCAAGTGTTACCAGTCGACAATAGAGGCAGAGTGCAGGACTGGGCATGTAATCCAAGAATCTCGGCTCCCGCCAACCGCAGTCAAGCCCCTCGCACACGGCGGGTTGGACCCTTGATGACCAAATGGTTTCAATCCCCAACACAAATTCATGGAAACGTTCGCGCGAAGTGGCAGGTTCAAACAATCTCTTTAACGTCGGTAGAATACAAGCAGCGTCAGTAAAATCAGGAAGTAAGAAATATTCAGAATAGCATACATGCTCCCAGACATAATCCATGGCTAGTCCAGCAGAGCTGTCCGCGAATCCGCTCCCCGCGCCGCGCGCAAGTTGACTACACCGCCTGCGAGGCTGCTCATAGCATGCGCATTCCAGTAACTTGCTCGGCTCATCACAATCTGCTCAACCAGTGCAACTAGATCCGAGTAGAGCATTTCCCAGCCGCATGCCCTCCTGTCTTCAGGCGTTAGAAGATCGTCGATCAGAACACCGCCAAGTCGGTGAATGAGATTGATCCCGGATGAACTGCGTTCGTCTGTGGCGATGTAGAACCTGGCGGTGTGGGGGAGAAGGGATATGACGTTTGTCGGATGAGGAGTTAAGACAAAATCAGACTCACGGGTCATCATCCTCAGGAGGGCCGTATTGGGAGATCTGAGTGTCAGTCTGCTCAAGACCAGTCTTCTGGCTGTACTCGTTTTTGATACCAGCCAGAACTTTTGCTCCATTTTTAAGTTTATCTCGAACCTGCTTGACATGGGTTTCGAGGTTTTCGTCTGGGGTCCACCCGAACCGTATAACTGGGCGGCCACATTAGCCACCAACTTTGAACGCAAAAGGGGTGAACCACCCACAGTCTCCACGCCGAATATGCGCAGCCATAAACATGCGGCCGCCACACCTGGCCCGCATATGCGATTCGACACGCGCGGCGACCCGCCAATACCGCTCAGGTGCACGCATGGCAAACAGTCCAATTTGCGAGTATGCATCTCGCGCAGCGGACGAAGTAAATCGCATCAAGCCCTATCAAATAACAAACTTCAGCACTCGTCATGTCTGGCCTATTAAACCCACTGACCGCCTTCCGTTCAAGATGTATTTCCCCGGACACCAGAACGATGTCTTCTGTGCGCTGAGCGAGGTCGTTTACGAACCCTCGCATCCGGGCACGGGGGGCTGCTTGAGTTGTAGGCCAAACAATAGTTTTAATGAATTCTTGGTTTAATCTGAAACGACAAGTGAGTTATCGACCGGGGGTGCTCAGCGTCCAACGTACCGTCCTTCAAAAGTATATAGGAAGTCCCATCCAGCGTTATTGATTACCCTTTCCAAAACATCATTGGACTCGAGCGCTCGATACCCAGCGGCTTGAGCCAATTGCCGAACCTGATCAACCCCCATAACCACCTGGTTATTCCCAACCAACGTTTCGTTCAATACCCGGAATAGCTTTCTAGACATTTCGTTACCCTGGGCACCAGTTCCGGGGAAGACAAAACTCCGGTTCGTCCATTTCCAGTATCTGGAGTCGTACCCTCGCAGCGCCCGAACGTCATCTACTCGAACCAGAGGAGCAGTGTCCCACTCTTCATTGAACATCTCGTATACCGTCGAACCCCTGCTCTTGGCCCTAGTTTCCCTCGTATGTGCGTGTACGGCATCAATGGCTCGTCGTAAACCGCTGACCGCGCGTGGAACGCGAGGTATTACTTTATTGCCTCTTTTGGCTCCCCGTTTCGAGGCTTCTAGCTTGGCCTTCTCGGCTGCAAGCGCCTCGTGGTATGCAGTAACATTGGTCCCAGGAGGAAGTTGGTAATCCACGCGGCCCCAGTACCCATTGTGTTGTTCGATCTGTGGGTCGAGTCCGTGCAGCTGTAGATACTCTGCGGTGGTAATTACTGGCCAGTTTACCACGCTAGAGTGTCCAGGCTCCCACTCGTCCTGGGTAGGACCAGCACGTAAACGTTGTAGGTCTAGCACAGCCTCAAGTGGGACGCGAAAGAGATATTCCTCCTCGAATGGATGGTCTGACCACTCGGAGCCATGGACCGCTTCGGTCCAGTGAGCTTGTGGCAAAAATGCAGCGCAAATTTTCCTAGCGAGGACGTTCGGTTGTTAGCAACAGAACATTAAAAATCGGCCAGAAGAAAGGAGCCAATACTCACATGTCGTACTTGCAAGACCTAGCATAGACAAACGAGGGTAACACCAAAGTGCGATCTAACAATTTCGCTTGGTACACGGATGCTTCAATTATATATCGAACCTGACGTAGCGTCAGCACCAAAGCTCGGTACACTGTTACTGCGTTTGCACGTACATTATTCCACCCCAGGTTAAGGCTATAGTCCCGGGCATAGTACCCCTTAGTGCGAGAAACCATCCTACGAGTACTTTCCAGTGTCCAGCCATCATCTAAAGTGGTGAATAGTTCAAGAGATCACACGAAGGCGCAAGTCCCGTTCTAACTAACCTCCATCACTAGTCTGTACTGCGTCTAAACACACTGCGCGTCCAAAGGCGCGAGAATAAACTAGTAGGGAAAATAGTTGAAACAGTAAACCAGTGAGCACAGCAAGAGTGTACAGCTTTCCACGGGAGCTCCAAGGTATTCTTAGTAACAGACTAAACGTTCCACGCTCGCGAGAGTTTTCCCCCTTGCCACCCTTGCTCAAAGGGAGTAAAGAATAAGCGGAGGGCATAATAAACAGGGTTTAGATGCACAAAAATATATCCAGACTAGAATTCATGGACACAAGGGTTGGGTGGTGGTGGTAGCCAAGTCTTGTGTCGCCTAAGCGCCAGGAAATCACATTCCATCAACGCGCTAAATAAACAAGCTTCAGAGGATGGGCCATTGATCGCTAGCATGCATCGGCTTGTGTACGAACCACGGGAAAAACTTGGTTTACGCCAAATCGGACTGGAGAGCCGCTTAGTTCGAGTTGCCAAGGGAGCAAAGACCAAATAACAGCAAGTAAACGTTTATTTTCGTAACAATCACAAATCATCAAAGCATAAAACACAAATTCACGGGTGCTCTTGAAACTTTAAGCAGTACATGCAGCCCTTTACGACCGACACCCTACATACTACCCGCACGACAGATTTTTACAAATTACCAGGGCCCACAACAATAGGCTTGACCTTCTGCAGCTTGCTGATCGTATCGTCGCTAAGCTGCAAGTGAGCCTAAATTAGGGAGAATATATCAGTGGGTTGCCGAGTGACGAATAACCTTGCCGCGTACCTTGACCATGGCAGGCGGGGTGAGAGCCAACCACTGGTTGAGCGAGATATCTTCATACTTGTCAGCGTTGAAGATCTCGAGGAACCTGAGCGTGGTGTTTCCGATGTTCTCAACATAGTGACCGAAGCTCGGGGGAACGTATCCTGATCAGGGGTAGATGGATTAGGTCCGCCGAGAAAATCGGCGACGTATAAATAGATCTTACCGATGTCGCCGGCTTGATAGTTGAAGGTACGAGCGTTGGCAGAAGCTGCGAAGACAGTGATGCGCGCCTGACCCTCACTACCGGGAGTTTTAGCATCAAGACAAAAACAGCAGGAAATAAGACGCATACATGAAATAACTCCACTCGGGCTGCGAAGGGTGCCACTAGAGACGGAGGGGAGAAGAGCGAATGAGTCACCAAGGCAGAGTGCAAAAGTTTGTTGTACTTGCGTGGAGCTCACGAATTCCACCGGGGACAACCTCAACCTCCGCCATCGCAATGGTCTTCGAGATCTCAAATGTACGCGAGTCGACAACCTTGACAGTACCTCCAGCGACCTACAAGCCCCAAGTTTACAGACCCAGTCGGATTTACTTGCCGTAATAACTCACCTGAGTTGCGTTGGTCTTGCTCGCAGGGAAGGTGTAAGGCAAGGTGGAGACTCCCTGTGGGCTCTTGACAGCATCCTGGTTGACATCCTTCGGGGGAACCACAGACGGGAGCATCCACAGCTGGCGGTCGGGGATGTGGTCGAATGCAGAGGCGTTAACCTTGAAGTTCTTGGCGAGCACTTCCTTAGGCACGTGGGCCATCCAGTCGGTCACGGAGAAGGTCGAATCCTCGCTGAACTCGCCATCATCGAAGACCTGGAGCGGGTTGAGCAAAGCTCTCAGGGGAGACACAAAACCAACGTACCAGAAGGAACTCGCAGCCGTCGGCGATGTCATCAAGCCCCTGAATAACATGGGGGATACCAGGGGGAAAGTACCACAAGTCGCCGGGGTACTGTGCCAAATTAGTTAGTGTGGAGATGGAGGAAACCCCGCGACAGATGACGTACGACATCCTCATTATAGTTCTGGCCGTCGGCGTTCACAACAACCACACGGCAGCTTCCCTTCGTTTCCAACAGATTAGCCTTTATGATGACCGAGGTCGGGAAGGAAGTTCACTTACCGCCAGCACGTATGCCCACTTGAAATTAAAGAAAATGTATGTATGAGTGACTGTTGGGAGCAGGAAGCAGGATCAAGACTGTACCTCTGCAGTAATGTGCCAGTGAAGCTCACTGTTCGGTGTGTAAGTATCATGGCTTATAGTCGTAATTGGTCAAACATACCGAAGACCACCAGCCTTCAGGCGCATGTTCACACCAGCCATGGTAGTCGCAATGGGCATCGAATGCACTAATAGGTTAACGTCAGCTCCAACAAACATCATGGATAGTCCGTGAGATCCTACCGTTTTGCTGTCGCGCCCAACCACCATCCTGAACACGGTTGTGCGACAGGCTGAATGGCCACTTGACGTTGGATCTGCAAACCGCAAGCATCAGTCCCGTGGTACATTGCGAGCTGCGTCTCACTTACACTGCACCACTGTCCGTGCCCGGGCCGTCCAACAAGTCGGGGTTCTGGCGGTCCAATGGGACATTCTGTGGACCGAGGAGCGAGGCGCCTCGAGAGCCACGAATGGGCTCCGGGTTTTCGACCTGGAACTTGTCGAGGTAGGACTCGTTAAGGTCGTCAGACGCGTACGGAACAGTCGGGACCGGGAGTGATGAGTCAATGGTCGAAGACGCAGCAACCAACGTGGTCGATGCACGGCTTGTAGAGGACGGCTTGGGCGAAGAGCTAGCGGCAGGAGCACCGAAGGCGCAAGACGATAGAGCGAGAGCAGCGATGATGGGAGCGAGCATGGTTGAAGAGTGAGAAGAGCTGAGAAGACTTGGGAGTAGAGGAGACCTCTGAATATTCTGGCCGTCCCAAAGCCAGGCTTTATAGCCGGAGGCTCACATGGGTTATACAGCTAGCATTTTGTTTGTGCACAGCGTACCCCATGACGAGCCAGCTCGCACATAGCAGACGATCCTGAACACAACTAAAGAGAAGGATCAAAACAAAATAGCTGCCTTAGTGCAATATCCGCAGACCCACACGGTTAGACCGTTGAGGAATACCCAGGAGTGATAGATTCGGAGGGTTGAACTGCCTTACATGGATCGAGGCGAAGGTCCTGGTCAGGTTGGACCCAACGTCGGGAGATTGGGAACAGGGCGCCGCGCCAACGTAAGCCGCGATCGCCGATGCCGGGGCAACGGTGAGGCGTCGCCGACGCCATGCTTCCCAAGCTTGCATTTTCCGGTGACCAGGTCAATATCATTATTGTAGGTAAATACGTTCCCATGATAGAAGGTAGAATATAAACGGCGGCCGATGCTTACCGGGAACGAGTATCTGGGAGGCGTAAATGGCAACCACATCCGATCTCTCGAACAGAGTCATGCCAGTGTGGGATTGGTATGGTAGAGGTCGGGGTGCGCCGGGCGCCGCCTCGTCGTCAACGCGGAAGCAGCAAAATGGGCGGAGCGGGCAGTCGTCCCCGCGTGTACGGGCAGCACTAGAGAATATCTAAGGATTAACCAATCTTGAGAGCCAGAACTGAGGCCGAGAAGCGATGTGATCGGACGAGGGAACCGGGGACACCGCGCGCTATAGACGCCAAGTTCTCGCAGAGCAGAGGGAACACGTGCGCAACCTCGAGAGGAAGACAGACGTGTTTTCCCAGGATAAGGTAAAAGAAGAAGGCAGTATATGCTAGAATGGAACAAACAAGGCAGGTTTTCGCGCAGAAGCGACATTGATACCGGGGTTGGTCTGTTCTTAGCGCTCTTGGCACTCTATCCATAGAACAAGGTGGGTCTTGCATATCCGTGAGTCTCTATCTGGGTCCCGTGTTCATCTTAGATGATGAAGATAATGGAGGGTAAAGGGTCGTTTTTGTTTGCAGGATAAACTCGCTTTGTGATAGGGGTCGAGGAGATCACGTGAAACTTGGCACGGAATCCAAATATAGCACGAGACCCTAATTAATTAGCATTGGTCAAACCTAACCAAATAAACATGTTGGGCAAACATCCACAGGCGATACACCCCCGGATTAACTTCCTTTTAATAATTCGCACATCTATAGTGCCAGCTATTTGGTTTCATTTTCTCTTATATTGCAACCTTGAAGAACCCCCATAGTGGTTTCTCGGCAAAACCCACGGGGGCTTTGTCAAGTTTGGGGAGGCATAGCTTCCGGTCCTTCTAGGCAGGTCACGAGCGTCCAGAGCACTGGGAGAACTGGCCAAGCTCGTTAGCACTCGCGAGTGCTTAGAGCCTCGGAGCCACGCCCCCATCGCCAAGCCTCGGCGGACTTAGTTGGGATTTTGGAGCATATCTTTTGCCTATTTGCACGTCATCGGTGCTTAAAATGCATCAACGCTGCGAGAGACATCGACTGGAAAACATCAAGAATATCTAGTTAGACGTGCTGCCCATGTCGCTCCTGGAACGAACAGTCAGCTGCTTTCGCTAACCGGGGTTCGGCCATCGGGCCCAGGCTGCCTGGGCCGCGCTTTGCGAATACTGAGAGTTATTACCGACGATCGATAGCCCGTCTTCCCTTGTCATATTTTCTAGAAACAATCAGGCTCAGGTACGGTAGGTAATTTCTCTGCAATGCTGCATAAGCATGCACCCCCGGGTATTGGTGCCTTGCCATCCTGTAGAGTGTACATGAGATGACTCTTATCGTATTTAAGTTTCAGGGCAAGAATAAATGTCGTGCTTGCAACGAGGCGCGAGCTGTTTGTCCGTATAAGAACCGCATATAGAGGGAGGCACACCTACAACCATATAGGAACGACAAAACTGGCATATTGCGAAGATTCCCAGTCGCAATGATTAACGTGGGTTCGATGCTGCGCCTTACCCGGCCATCACCGATAAGTTGAACAACCCAGAACATCAAGGAATTTAACACTATAATTGGAACGTAAGGCGGAGACGCCGCAGCTGGAGCAATAAAACGTGACACCTGCCCACTCCATTCCGGCTGTCCCGCGTATCGTTTTATACGAATACAGGCAAACAGAGTGGGGTGTCACGGCCAAATGGGCTTTCGGTAAACCGGGTTAGCCCATGTGCGATGTATTGTTGTTGTCTGTTGATAACTGCATGTTGAGGGTAGCATTACTAAGCGAGGTACCGCCCCACGCCAAGGGTCCCTGAGGTAAACGACTGTGTTATAGCCTCCTGTATCTGCGTATAAGCAATACCTATGCGCCGGCCGCACAGCTCAATGAACAACCAAGCGCACAAAACTCGTCGATCATGAAAACTTCAGTCACAGGAAGTAGATCTACGCATGTGCTCACACGCTCGATACCCAAGAGCCGCGTGCGCTCCCAGCGTTCGCAATATTCGGATGGATGCGCACGGGCTAGTCCTGCGCCAAGCTCCGGCCTCTATATTTCAGGAGCTTCCGTGACGCTCACGCGTTGCTTGGCACGGCACCCGAAGCCCGTGCTCCAACCGAGAATTCATTGTGCGCTTATTTAGCCGGGAAATCGAAGGTTCACGGGACCAATAAATTCCTATAGGATACAGTTTGTCATCTAGCTGCTCGCGATGGTGACTTCAACCTCAACGCCAGGCTCCAAGGAAATGGAAGTCTGAGTAAATAGTTAGTGTGAAGCTCAGCTAGGCGGCAGGGTGGTTTAACGTACAATCTGTTTGACGATCTCGGACGACGAGTGCAGGTCAATAAGACGCTTGTGGATCTTGAGCTCATAACGGTCCCAAGTCTTGGAACCCTCACCGCAAGGCTATTTTATACACGGTTAGTAAGGATAGGAATGATAGGATTGACAATGACTGACAGTTTTGCGGGTGGTGATCTTCAAAACCTTGGTCGGGAGGCGCACGGGGCCTTTTACGCGCAAGTCCTTGTCCTTGGCACGGTTCACGAGGTCACGCGAGACTTTTCACAGTAGCGTCAGAATGACAGCTACTAGGCATCCTGCAGTACTCACATTTTTCGAGGTTCGTAACATTTCCACTCGTAAGCGTGATGCGAATCTTGTGGAGCTTGGCCGTCACTGGCGCGCCAGTCGCATCATAGTCTTTGTCCTTCGCGACGTAGCTCATCTTTCTTCTAGATAGGAGGAGAAAGTGGCAGCAAGGTGACTAGGGTTCATATTAGTAGACCGTCAAAATATGTGTTTGAGATGATTACCGAAGGTTGTTAGTTTGTAGACGGGTTTGCTTCCGGGGTAATTTAGAGCAACGAGTGGCTCAGGTACTGTACAGCTCCAATCAAGGCCGTGAACCGACGATTAGCCTCGAGTTTAGTCGTTTGCGTTTATTGTAGCGTTTTAGATATATAAATAATCTATAGATACAAATGTTGACCTGTCCAGTTTACCGAGTATACTACACTAGAACCGACGACTAGATCGCTTCACCATCCTCCCTTTTGAGAATGTCCTATTAACGGTACCCTTCTGCCTTGACTTTGAAGATGCAACGACCTTATCTTTTGAGGTGCAGGCCTCTTTGGAATCCTTCCTGGAGACAGCGGGGTCATCGGTAGGCGTTTTTGGCCCAGGTGACTCTGGCGGCGACTCCGTGATAGAATTGGTGGATTTATATGAATGAACCGCGTCCATATCGAGTGGTGCAATGGCTGGGCGAGTCCGGCGCATGTGTTGACTACTTTCGGGCTTGGCAGAGCCGGGGCGCGAGTCTCGCACACGGCGCTTAGGCTGGATCGAGGTACGTGTCGGCGCCTTCAAGCTCACGGCACGCGCAAGAACGTTGTGAAGGGCTTGCTTCAAGGGCTCCATGGTTTCCAGGCGATGCGGGGAAATTCGTTGGGCGACAAGGTATTTGATAACCTTGAGCTTCTCAGGGGCAAATTCATTGTCGAATGTGTGCTCGGTGCGTGTTCCCTGAGGCATGACATTTAGGCCTATGACACGGATGAGGGGTCAGGGTATATGATTGTTGTTGGCTGGAGCGACTCACATTCGTCATTGCCTTCCATGTGCTGCACTGCGAGGCGCTCCGAAGCAGGGCGATGAAATTCCACCCGGCTCATTAGGCTGAACCGACCTCCGCCTCTCGTCGACATATACCGGACGGCCCAAGGGGGGGAAGGAGTTTGCATTCCCAGTCGCTGAATAGTAATACCGCGCTTCAGACGAGGGGAAGAGCGAACAACAGCTATGCCGGTGTGTTTTTCGACCAATGGCTGGAATGATGCTGAAGGGATGATCGAATTAATATACTAGCTGGCGTACATTTTAAATGGCATGCTTACCCGTCTGGATCGATAGGGGGATGATGATAGCAAATCGAGTAGCCGACTGCAGGGTCTGGTACACAGCAGTCTCTGGTTTTGCTGGAACATGGGGTGTCGGTAGGATATGAGCAGACGATCCTGTTGAACAGTTAAGCCGTCGATATATCGAACATATAGTGGAGAGCACTTACTGTGAGCGTCAACTGTAACCGCCGTAACTCTTGGCATATCAGCATGGGACCCAGCGGCCCTAGTGATCAGACGAGGGAGCTTGATAGGTCTAGAAGGTAGGTGGTTGCCCGCCTGGACTGGGAGGGGGGGGAGAGGGCTCGAGTTGATGGATGACATGGCGTCGAGTTCTCGTTTCGGGGGTAGGTGGTGGGGGTTTCGATGTTATTCCAGTCGACCAGAGCATACTTATGGTGCTGATACTGAGGTATATGACCTAGAGTATAGAGCCCGCAATTAGTGAGCCGGGCGGTGGTTGGTTGTGAGCTGTCGGTTACTAGATCTGGTAAGTGAAGCAGAAATGTAATTTGCAATTTGGCGCCTGTTTACTTGTTTGGCTTGGCATCCCCGTGACTGTGGCGGTGCTGCATTAGTTTGGTCTTGTTTTCCTGCCACTTTCGCTCCACAATGCCAATCTAGATATTGTTCGTCTATTATATGGGAGTAGTGGACATGTATAGCATTTGGTCATACAAAAATCAAGAAGGCATGTGTTATCAGAACTATGTACTATGAAGTGTTGCGCGCATTAGATCCAAATCGCATATTCCAAGTTGCACCATTCCCATTCGTCGAGTGGAGACAACCGACACCGACCAATCCAGGGCCTGAGTCGCATGTCCCACTACTTACTCTGAACTGTTCCCCGCGCGCTGAAACACCTGGTGCCCAAGCGTTCCAGTGGGAGCGGCAGCCGCCCCACGGAACGCCCTCGCAGACGGCCCATCCTCTTCGTCGCTCACGCTTCCACGAACGCTCTCCAACTCGTCTGCATCGTTGAGAGCAGCTGCGCGTACGCAGCGATAGTGCTTTTTGCCCTGGAAATGCTCCAGGTCGCCACGCAGGAGGAACACCGCGCATATGTCGCAAAACGCATACTCGCTCGAACGCGCTGGGCGCGGTTGGATGCGAGTCGCCTCGGCCCAACGTTCACGAGCGTCGTCGAGAGGAGGAGCAGGGTTGCTGTGAGTGCCTTGTTCCATCACCAATTGCGAGTACCGAGCTGCGTTCCGGCGGTGGCCCGATTTGGCGACATGTTCTGCCCATTTGGCAAGAGGCATTGGTGCGTAGCAAGCATCGCATATAACTGGGTTGAGCGACAGAACTTCTTCGGGCATTATCATTTCGCCTTCGAGCGGCTCCAGCAGCCCGGGATCGACAGCCGGCATTTGAGGGGAAACAGAGAGCGGCTCGCCGTCAAACCCGCCAGGTAGCCCAGACACATGTTCCCGGGGCTCCTGTCGCCGTTCACGTCCAGTTGGTCGCCCGACCGCAGGGGATTGCTCGGGCGCAGGATCAGCCTGAACACCTTCGATGCTTTCCGTCAGGTGATCCAGCCCGTCGTCGTCTACTGCAGCGGCCTTTACACCCGAACCTTCGTCGTCGTCGTCGTCGTCATCTTCCTCACTCGACGTGAGTCCACCATCGAAATCCTCACTGGCACTAACAGCCTTGGCCGGCTGTACTTCCTTTGGCGCTTTCCTGGATCCCAACGAGCCAGGCACGCCCCCAGCAATCGACCCTCTTTGGCCTGCATCCGCCACCAGCGCCTCGGCTCGTAACCCACTCCCAGACGCCTGCAACCGGTTCTACACCCAACCAAGTCAACCACACGTTCTCACTCGACCAACAACGTCCACTCACCAAAAGACCACCCGGCCCTCTCGACGCCCCACTGAAACCCGACGCCACCGACCCAGGCCCACGCGAAAACACACTCCGCCCTCTCGGCATAGGCATCTGCATCGGGTCCGCCGACCGGCGCAGATTCGCCCCAGACGAAAACACGCTTTCCGGAGCGACTTCAGGAGCAGGAGGCCGTGAAGAGCCGACCGACGCGGGTGCGGGGATTCTGGCCGCCGCGAGTAGAGCCGAGTCGGGTCGTTGACGCGGACGAATAGGTCGGGGTGGTGTGCCTCGAGCGGCCGTGGCCGATTTTGCAGGGGTCGACTGCGTGCTCATTCGTACTGCACCCAATCGGATCTTGGTCGGGGTCGGTTTGGGGGATACTGCGCGCGAAAAGAGCGAGCCGGCGTCGGAAGGGGCACCTGGAGGCACAATTGGAGATGTAAGCCCAGACACCGAGTCGACTCGCTCAATCGTCACGAGTTGTTCATCCCTTTGCGGGGTGGATGGTCGAGGGGTCGGCCCACCGATATTCATCCCAGCCAGACGATTAACAACAGAGTCAACCTCGGCAGTGGAAGGAGCCTGCTGAGGGTCGACATGCATCCCAGTCGCCCTGAGCGCAGAGACGATTCTCGGCGAGAGTGGCGACACGACCGAAGACGGAGCCTCGCTAGCAACACTGCTCAAAACCGATTGTGACTGGCCTCGAACGCGGCGGCGCAAGGCCGTGGCAGATGCTGGACTGCCGATGACACTGCTAGCCTGAGGGAGTAGCGAGCCAAAATCGTCGGTGGGAGTTTCAGCGACCTCGTCTCTTGTAGTGGCGTAACTCGCTTCGGCCTTGGATGGGATGGACTCAGTCCGAGGCTGTGAAACGGCCAACTCTTCGACCGGAGATGCAGCGTCGGCGGTGGGCACGCTCGATGCGACCGAATCCCTTGCTGAACCCACTGCAGACCCTCCCTTCACCACATCGCCCCCAACAACCAGCTCCCCAGCACCAACAACTGACTCCTCCCGATCACCCCCCACGATAAACCCCTCCTCACCTCCTACGACAGATCCTTCACCCCCTCCCACAACAGACCCCTCATCCCCTCCAACGACCGACTCGGCCTCTCCACCTCCAACAACCGACCCCTCCCAACCCCACGCGGCCCCCACAACCGACACACCTACAACCGACCCCCCACCGCCCACAACCGACGACGTCCCCATCGGCCTTGCCCTCCGTCGCGTCTTGCCCACTACCGAATAATCCGATCCACCCGTCCGGGGCGCAGGCGAAATCGGCCTCGGGGGCGTAGCAATCGAGATTCTTGTAAGCGGCGACGACACCCTGGGCGGACGCATCGCAGGCAGAGGGATAACCGGAGCCGGGGGAGGGGGAAGAGGGGGAGTCGCCCTTCTGCTCCCACTCGCCTCTCCAACACCCCCATTCGCCAATGCCCTCGCGATCCCAAACTTTATATCATTCATAAACGCGTCTTCATCAAACGGCTTCTGTTCACCCACTAGACCACCCATCACACAAACAGCAAAAAAAGGGAGAATATATTCAACACAATAGATCTACAACACTACAAACATCTAACGCCACGTACCAAACTCTCCGGCTCCGTCCTCACCGGCACTAGACAAGCTCGGGCTGCGCGAGGTCGAGCCCAACGAGTGGTGCGGGCTCGCGGGGGTCAGGCCGTTCCATGCGAGTGTGGGGCTAAAGGGCCGAGACGGCGTCGGGCTCGCGAATTGGCGGCTTGGGCCGGCTGCGACTGCGGGCGAACCGGTAGAGCGGGAAGCCGGGGAAGACATGGATGGACGCGGGGTAGGAGACGAGGTCGACTGGCGCGCGGGCGAGCTCATAGACGGGCGCGACGCGTGGTCCACTGACCGTTTCGAGGTTGTGCTCTTTTCTGGACTCGACTCGTTCCCATTCATCGTCCAGCTCGATCGACGCGGGCTCAGCATCTCGGGTGTACCCAAGTTCAAATCGAGCGGCGGAGAATCAAACCCGCGGATGAGCTGGGAAGCTTCACTCGGACTGGATCGTTCGGACCCGTCATCATGTAGTCTCGACTTGAAGCTAAAATAGGGTGGTGAGGCTTTGCCTTCTGATTCTTGGGAGGACAGTTCTTCAGGTGATCGCACAATCTATACAACCAGTATCGTTAATGATTGGAACATGAACCAAAAACGTACAAAACTCACCCGAACGCGCGACCCCGGCCTCGATCCATTCTGAGATCCCGTGCCCAACCACGGCTGCGAGCCAGCACTCGGGCGCGCTCCAACGCTGGCGGTCTGCCTCGACCCACCAAAACTCGGACCTGAAGCAATGCGCGCACCAAACTCGTCAAACCGCACCTGCCCACTAGATCCAAGAACAGCCCACTCGCCAGTAGAGGTGCGAGGAGCGACCGGGCGCGCCGCAGTGGTAGTCAGACCCAACGCACCCGACGAGCGGCCAGGCCCAAGAGTCGACGAGCGGCCAGTAAAATCGGCAGAGGTCCGGCTTGGAGCAAACTGAGTAGAAGAGCGAGCAGGGAGAGTCGTAAACTGCGACGCACGACCCAGACCGGTCCGAGCTAGGCCTTCGCGCACAGGCTCGCGCACCGTGCCTTCCGTGTCGTTGCGATTGATCGTGTACCGCTTGACTTGGACAGTCCCGACGCTTCCGCTGACAACACTCTTTTCTTCAGCCTTGTGCACTTCCTTCTCTGGCTGTTCCTCTCGCTCTGGCGCATCGTCTGAATCCGAATCAGGAAACGTGGGAAGAGGTCTCGGGGCAGGCGCAGATACACGCCGAGCCACAGGCTTGGGTGCTGGCGCGGGTATTGGCGCGGGCGCGGGCGCAGGCGCAGGTGCAGGTGCAGATGTGCGCACTGGCGCGGATGCAAGTGTGGACAGACCAACCGGTGGAAGCTGGGGCGCAGAAAGCCTGGGCAGAACATCGTACGTTGGCCCCGCCTCCCTCTCCCATCCAAACGTACCCAACTTGATCACCCTACCCACATCGTCAAACGCAAGCCTGGGCGGAGGGGACGGACTTGGCTCGTACGGCCGCGATCGGGTCGAGGTCGAAGGGGACGTATCAGTGCGTTCCGACTCGGCTGGGGTTGGCTGCTCGGGAATAGACACGAGCGCGGGCCGTTCTGGTGTAGTGCTGCTCTCGGACGCGTCGGGCTCGAGCATAAAGGTCGCTCGGACAGGCGTTGACAGAGCACGAATAGGTAGAGCATGGAGGTACTGGGATGTTGGCTCGCGGCCATACCGCTCGAGCTCCTCTTCGGGGTCAGCTGCCGAGGGCGTGATGGGAGACAAGAAGGGGAGCAGGTGGTCGGGGATCGAGATCGGGAGGTTGTGCTCGCGCACGTACGCGGGGGGATCGACGGCACCATTAGGCTGAGTCTGCGGCTGGGGCTGGGGCTCGGGTTGGGGTTGGGGCTGCGTCTTGACCCGGATGGGGACACGATGTTCAGAGGAACCGTTAGAGGACGTCTCGTAGCGTGATCGTGATCGTTGACGTTGCATAACGAAATCATCGTCACGTTGGTATCGTACCTTGGGCTCTGGCTCGGGTCCCTGGCTGTCTACAGAACGTGTGCGGCGGTGGCGGTGATGCTGGTGGAAGAAGAGACCTCCAAAACGGCTAGCCTGAGGGGGTGCGTCATCGAGGCCGGCGAGAGCGAGACTCGGAGAGGAGCTCAAGGACGAGAGGGTGAGCTGATCGGGCGAATGCGTCAACGCACTCGTATCGGCCGTCGCGAGGCGGGACGCGAATTCCATCGCTGGTGGTCGCTGCTCCTCTTCCTCCCTATCATCTTCTCCCGCCTCCCTCCTCTCCCTTGCGATTCGTTTCCCATAGGCGGCACGGAACTTGGGAAATTTGACGCGCCGGGCGTGTTCTGTATCGGTGGACATGTGGTTCGCTAGGACGAGCGACTTGCGGACGTCGTTGTCGTTCTCGGTGGTCGTGACGACAGACCCAACAGCAGACCCAATATCATCATCGTCTCGCGCCCGCACCGTCGCATCGGATCCGCCCGACACGTTGCGCTGCTTCGAGCCGGCAACAGGCGCCACGTCGGAAGACGGGACGGGCAAGACGGTATGACAGAGCGCGCAGATCACGTACTCGGTCGGTCCGAGCGCAACAGGCGGCGGACCAGGCGGAATCTCGCCAAAGCCGGCAGCGGCGTTGAAAGACATGCTCGAGCCGGGACGCGACCCAACGCCCGGGGTGGGCGTGACGTTGCGCGAGGCGGGCGGCGAGTACGGGTTCCCAGCCGAGCTCGAGCGCGTGTACGCAAACGGGTCGCCCGGCCTGCCGAGACCCAGGCCAAAGTCGGGCTTGGTCCTGCTGCGTGTGGGAGGCGGGAACTGGGCGAGTTTAGCGCGGTGAGGAGAGGTGCGGGCGTGCGCGGCATAGTGCTCCGGGCCGACAAACAGAAACTGGGCTGGGGGCGGGGCTGGGAGCGGGGCGCATACGACGCAGCGCACGGGAGCGACGGGGCCGTCGACGCGCAGACGGTGGCCGATGCTCGCGACGTGGATGCCGGCGTGGACAGCGGCGTGGACGGCCTTGCAGGGGTCGCAGAAGGCGGGCTCGTGGGTGTGGGACGCGCGGCAGGTCGCACTGGAGCACACCGAGGGGTCGAGCGCGACGAGGCGGGGACAGAGCACCGTCGACATTGCTTTCGTTGCGCACACAAGGCGACTTTTTCCTTATATCCAATGTTGTGCGATCGCCTCAAGGCCAAGGGTCCAGGAAAAATCGTAAACACAAAATAATAAACACGCATCACGTGATGTATCCAGGGGTCACGCTTTGTTGTGTGCCCCTATCCGTTATGAGCCTCGTGTCGGGATTCTGGAAGCATGCATAGCCTCACCACGTTGGAGCCAACGCACTGCATCCCATCCACGCTCAGGGCCCCAACGAAGTCTAATAGGCCCGGGATTGTTTTGACCAGAAAAGCTCACGAACACACGCGACCACACGCCCAGCCTCAATGTAGGCAGACCAATGAACGAAACCGACTCGGCGGACCACTGAGGTTCGATCAGGATCAAAGGGAGTGAGATAACACAAAGAGATGCTGCAGCAAACGAAAAACGGATTCGCAAATCGAAGAACGTTTTGAATGAGACCTGCAACTGAACGAAGAAGACACACTCAGCCCGACCCTACGCCATAAAGTTAGCCATTTTGGGTTGACTACCCCTATTCGCGTCGACCTCGCCAACACTGTGGAGCTCATCCGAAGTAATTCATCGTTAGAATGGACGGCTAGTAGAAAGGCCTGCAAACACTAGACCGGCCAGATTTTGGTAGTTAAAGCAATGCCAGAAACACAGTGCACAAATCTACCTAAGCGATGACATGGTGTGCTTAAACCCGCCCGAATGAGCGGCCCCGATTATGTTTAGCACACCGTTGCTTGGCGCAGTTTACTGGGAGCCCTCAATTCTAAGCGGTTTGAGCCCAGAGACTCATTTGCTCTGCAAGAATTGAATCATCAAATTTCAAAATGTAAGGCCTATATATGCGCTTTGCTCAAACGATACTTGCCCTTGACGAGCGGGTAATTACCACCACATGCCATGATCGAGCTGCATCAAGCGCAAATATTATAACCTAAAAACTTAGCCTCACTACTTGCAAACTCTAATTAGATATTGGGGTCGGTGCCACTGTTGTAAGTCAGGGTACTTGTCAGACGTTTTACCCTGGACTTCACCCCAACTTGCTGGACCTCCTCCCGGGTGTGACCAGAACCTCTGCTAAGGGCGGCGTTCGCCGCCAAAAAAAAGTGCCAGGCGTCACGAAAAGTGTATATATGTACGCTGAGAAGGACTGGGAGCGTTTGTTACGCAGTGCACACATGCAGGTAGTACGTACCGTGCCTGGAGGCGCCGAGATGAAACACACACTTATCGACACACCAAAGGGGCGGGCAAGCGACTAGCAAACGGATGCTGGGGATGGAAACTTAGCAGGGACTAATTACTGCAGTGTATAGCGCATGGGTCCGCATACATTTTCTAACTGCGTAAACTTGCGCCGACCATGGGACGGTTTGGGGCAAGGATTTGAGGCGCGGCGGTGAGTGATGCCCGATGCATCGGCTAGGCGCCCATCCCCGATCATTATCAATCACCTAAGGTCAGTGCAGTGTTGGGCATTGCTGTACGACCACCACTGGCTAAACGCACTCTGGTTTTATAGCTGCAGAGTACGCGCAAGTCAAGACCCACCAGCTCTCTCAAGCCTGCACTCTCCCACTCTTGAGCCATGTCTGAAGCCCTCGCGAAAAAGGGCTTGAACCTCTTAGCTATCGGTATGTCACTTTTAGTTCGTATGTTCTTACCTCACACTTGTTATGCTAGACGGGGGTGGTGCTCGTGGGTTGTCCGCCTTGGTCATTCTCAGCGCATTGATGGAGAGACTCCAACAAATTCTTGGTCTCTCGGAGCCGCCTAACCCTTGCGACTACTTTGATCTCATGGCCGGAACGGGAACTGGGGGGTTCGTACCCCGACCACAGCATCACGCCTCTAGTAGTTAATTTTATATGCTTCCAGGATCCAGGTTGTTCTACTGGGTCGCCTTGGGATGTCTATTGACGATGCGAGGAATTGTTACAGCAAGCTTGCGACTGAAGTATTTTCTGATAAAAAGCTTATCAGTTTGGGTGGTCCCGTCTTCAAAGCCAGCAAGCTCGAGCAGATTCTAAAAGCTATAATTGAGGAGAAGACGGGAGATGCCCACGAACGAATGATCACCGATAGTGACTGCAAAGTGTATGTTATTACGTTCACTACTGACACCTACTAACAAATCTGCTTTAGGTTCGTCTGCGCCATGTCCAGACATAACATGAACGCAGGAATTCCCTGCATCATGCGCACCTACCTCGCTCCCAAAAATCAAATGCCCAACTATACGATCTGCGAGACACTTCGCGCAACTACGGCTCATCCAGATCTGTTCAAAAGCGTCGAGCTCGGCGAACCATCTGCGAAAGAGTCATTCATAGATGGTGGGCTCGGGTGTAACAATCCAATCGAACAACTCATCGCAGAAGCAACGCTCATTTTTCCTGGGCGTTACATCTCAAGCATTATCAGCATAGGCGCAGGGCACACCCGCACCATTCAAATACCCAAGTCGGGGCTCTTCAAATCGACGCTGCCTCTGAATGCGCTCATTGCTGCGAAACATATCGCAGCCGATTGCGAACGGGCGGCTCAGAGGATCGCGCGTCGATTTCAGGGCGTTCCAAATTTTTACTTCCGCTTTAATGTAGACCAAGGTCTGCAGGGCGTGGGGCAGGGCGAATGGGAACGACTGGGGGAAGTGACGGCTCATACTAGAGCGTATCTGCGGCTTGTAGAGACCGATAAGGCGTTAGACTCTGCGGCCGAGGCGATCAACTCTAGGGAATGCACTGCAGCCACGCAGGATATAGGTGTGTTGTGACATTGGTTCTGTATTTCAGTATAATTACTACCTACTTCCAGACGGCCAGCTACAAGCACCAGCGCCACGCCTTGCAGCTGTAAAAACGTGCCCCCCGCCCTCACCCGTGTTCACTGGACGAGAGGAAGAAATTCAACAAATTACCTCCTGCTTCTTCGACGGGCCCACGGGACGACAAGTGTTCGTTCTGCACGGTCTCGGCGGTGTGGGCAAAACCCAAATCACGCTCCGGTTTATTGAACTTTCACAAGAGCGGTATGTATCCGAGCTAGTTATGCATACCCTATAACAATTTTAACCTTTGACCGTGCTGCCAGATTCGCGGATATCGTATATGTGGATGCCACCTCCCATGAAACCATTACCTCGTCCCTAAAGGCGTTTGCCATGGTTAAAAGGATCGGCAAGGACAATGCGGCTGCTACTGACTGGCTTTCAACCGTCCAAGAACCATGGCTACTGGTTTTCAACAACGCTGATAATCCTGAAGTCAATCTACGCGATTACTTCCCGACGGGATCCCACGGGAATATCTTGATTACCACTCGCAACCGCGATCTAGTATTAATGGCTCAGGGTACCAATGCAGCTTGTCAAGTATCTGGATTACCCCCCAAAGAGGCGCTTCAGTTGTTATTGAAGACATCAAGGATACAGCATCAGGATTTGGCTACCGAGGAGGAGGAAGCTGGTCTCAAGCTCGTTGAAGTGAGTTATCTGTCTACTGACATTTCACTATAAAATGCTCAGCGGTTTCGTAGGATTTTGGATGCCTTGCCCTAGCAATCGTTCAGGCTGGCGCATACATCTGGCGAACTGGATGCAACTTGGCAGACTACCTCAAGATGTACAACAAAAGGCGCCAATCGCTCCTCGAAGAGTACAAGAATATGCCGGTTAAAGTTGACGACTATCAAGAAACGGTGTACACAACCTGGATCATGAGCTATGAGCGTCTCAGGCCCCGCGTGGCCCAGCTACTCCACCTTATTGCCTTTTTCCACCACGATTACGTCCCTGAAGTCATGTTTCGACGGGCGGCGGAAAATATCGTTGACTATTCTCCCGTGTTGCCCTTTGACAAACACGAGACAGATATCCACAATTGGGTCAAGGAATTCTTGGGCTCATTCAACGACAGCGACGGCCTCTGGGACGCACAAACCTATCTCTCTGTCATATCGGACATCCTATCCTATTCACTGATAGATTATGATCGACTCGATTGAGTATACTTCGTGCACCCCCTGGTCCACGACTGGGCTCGCATCACCACGCCAGATCCGTCTCTTACACTCGAGCGTGCTGCACGGCTCCTCGCGTTATCTGTTGGCTTGGACAAGGCGATGGACGATTACAGCTTCAGGCGCATGTTGAACGTGCACATCGACGAAATCATTCAACAACAACCCCAGATAAATACCAACAACGCCGCTCGATACGTCATCGTATATGAAGAAGCTTCTCGCACAGAGAGGACTGAGGCATTATATGTGAAGATGCTTGACGAAACTCGACGGGCTCTCGGAGACGACAGCCCTGGTGCTCTGACTCTCTTGGCCAATATGGCGGTGATGCATAGCGAACAAGGTCGCTGGACAGAAGCTGAAGCGATATTCTCGAGCTCTCTGGAATCTATGAAACGAGTACTAGGCGAAGAGACTCCTGGTGTCCTAATAACCATGAGCAACCTGGCTGCTGCGTACTTGACACAAGGTCGACTCGACGACGCAGAATCCCTGGCAACCCAAGTGTTCAATATTATCCAACGCAATATGACCCCTGAAACAGCTACCATTGGGCTTTTGAGCCTCAGAACATTAGCCGACGTATATCAAGCCCAGGGCCGATGGGACGTCGCGGAGGCGGTTCAAACACAACTTGTGGGGGTCTGCAAGGAGAAATTCGGCGATGAACACCCCGACACTCTTAAAATCATGGGAGACCTCGCGGGAACGTATGCAGAGCAGTACCGATGGGACGAGGCAGGGGTGTTACAGATGCACGTAATGGCGACGTTGAGGCAAACGCTGGGTGACTTTAATCCGACCACGCTGAGCAGCATGCGTGCGCTCGCAAGAACATATTCAGGGCAAAACGAGCCGCAGGAAGCGAGCAGGCTTTTATCTCGGGTGCTTGTGATCAGCCAGATAGCGCTAGGGCCCCGGCACCCCGATACACTGGCGACTCTGGATGCTCTGGCTGCTACATTCGGAGAGCAGGGTGATTGGAAGGAGGCTCAATCACTTTTTGCGCTGGCGCTCGTTGGGAGGAAGGAGGTACATGGAGACGAGCATCCCAGCACCCTATCCAACATGAACAATCTCGCCGTTGCATACCTGCATCTTGGCCGTTTCAGCGATGCACTGCCCCTGCAAGAACACGTGCTACTCCACCGGACGCGACTTTTCGGCGAGACGAACCCCGACACACTCACTAGCATGAACGGGCTCGCCATGATTTATCTGAAACTCGGTGAACTTGATAAGGCAGAGCCGCTACAATTACAGGCAGTCCACGGGAGGATTCAGGTTCTTGGGCCGGACCACCCACGGACGTTGACAAGCGTTCATAACTTGGGGCTAATCTACCTGGAACAAGGCCGAACATCGGAAGCCATGGGCCAGGAGCTCCATGTTTTGAACACTATGAAGCGGATTTATGGGGTGTATCATATCAGCACGATAACTAGTGCGATTACCCTGTCCTCGATGTACTCGGAGAAAGGGCTTTTAAAGGAGGCCGAGTTACTGCAGGTGGAGTTGTTGGACGCGTTAGTTCAGGAGCAAGGAGAGGGACATCCAGCTGCGCTTGTGTTTATGCGCCAGCTGGCGCAAAACTATGAGCGCCAAGGCCGTCAAAGCGAGTGCGAGGCCCTCATGGTCAGGATCGCCGAGCTCGAGGCATCTGGGGAATAGTTGAAGGCCAGCCGTGATGTTTGTTTGATGTACGGGTTTACCGTTACCCCGAAGAGTGATTAGTACTGGATTTGATTTCAATTTTGGATTGTACTGGTGAAAGTATCTTGGTGACTGGCAACTGAACCAGGCATCGTCTCAGGCGACACCCAGTTGAGCATGACGCTTGTATGCTAGCTTTCGTATTGTTAATTTCCCCTGTCTTCGCAGTTCAACGATCGTACCTTAATGTAGGGCCACCCAGATAAATTGAGAAGTGCCCGTGACCGGGCTGGGCACCTTGCTTGCTTGAGGTACACCCTAATATATAAGAAAGGCTCGCACGACCAACGCAAAAGATCATTCAGGAACACCAATTTATTGGTTTATGCAATCCAGTGCATACAAGGAGTGAAGATAACGTGACATCACAAAGCAGAGAACGAACAACATTTGGGTGCAGAGAACAAACTCAGGGCCTTCTTGCACGCAGTTCAGGAAACAATCGGCGAAGAAGAATGCGCCCACCGCAATCTTGATCGTCAACACATGGCAGAAAATGAATATATATTTGTCTGAACATACATTTACATCTCCTCATTAGATGGGGAACATCGCAATCGACGATCCAGCTTACCTGAAGCACTTCATCAATCCACATCGAAAGCTGGCTGTGGACATGTTTTATGTCGTCGCGTGTTTGCTCTCAAAATGCTGTCCGGCAGGTAGGGTTGCCGCGAGACGAGAGGATAAGAGACGAGATAGGGTTTGTCCGACATCTCTTGATATCCCATCAAATTGGTCATCGAGACTTGCACCCGTCTCGAGGGTCTGCTGTAGGGTTCAACGTGGTACGCAAAGTCTCGGTAATCCCATGGTGGGAACCGTGGTGGATGTGTGGTTCGGCACGCGGCAAGGACCGGAGCTATTTGAAATGAACCCGTGTGGTAATGCTCTCCGTGGCGGTTCGCCGAGGTTCGCCGAGGTTTGCACGGTACTTAGTCAGCACCGCCACCGGCGCCCAGTATTTGCCAGCCGGCGACCTCCACTCCTACTCAGGGGTTCTGCGATGTTCCTAAGACTTCGATTGTGCATGTGTTTAAGCGACAGTCTGCACGACTCGTTCACGAAGTGTTACCAGCATTTTTGACCATGAAAAGTCGCCTCGAGTATGTACGAGATAGCCCTGACCCTAATCC
>WSTK01000341.1:0-35271 GCA_019616945.1 Ceratobasidium sp. 414
ACTCATCAGGTGTCATTAGTGTGCATGACACCTTGACCTTTCCCCCCCAGGTAATGACACCTCCGGTTTTTGCTGAGTACAAACATCCACTTTCGACTTAGGTAACCGTACACCATGGAAAGGGATCCACATAGCGATACTGAACCCGCTGCAAAGAGACTGCGCCGAGTACGTCACATCTGCATATGACTCCTGTTTAACGAAATAACTCATAGCTCCTGACAAGTCGCACCATAAAAACCAAATGCCCACCTTTTGTTACTGTGCAAAATGCCAAGGGAATGTCAAGCAGAAACCGAGGACGATTGACGATCATCGGACCCGCTACCCTCGGAGGTCCGTTAGCCCAGAACCGCACGTCGCGGAGGATATAGCTCCCGACTATGATACCGATGGGTTTCACTTGCTGCAACCCTCACCTAGCCCGGACCTTCCGACGACTCGGCCCGCGTCTCCACCTAGCGTAGCTGGGTTAGAGGAGGCTCTCGATTCTATGCGAGCATCAAGTCCATTTGATGATGCACAGCCAATATTGCCTGATCGCCAAGCCAAGAGTTGCACGCGAGCCGAAGATCACGAAGCCGACCTGCCGTTGGATGTGGCCGACGAGGTGGACCGTGAATACCCGTTCGACCAACTGCTAGACGAGCCCACCCATGACCTGGATTACTGCTTAACCGACCTGGGTAATAATCTTGAGCAGGATGAGGAGAACAGAGACGAATTCGACCCAGATAATGGGTTATATGACGAAGATTTTGGCTTAACAGAGAACGAGGTGCAGGATGCCGAGGTCGCACCAACACGGTTTCAGTTTACTCTCGACGAGGAGCCTGATCCAGAACCAGAAGATGTGCCAGAGGACGAGGGTGATACTCAATGCGCAGCGTTTGAAGAGCCCGATCTAATCCGTAACGCCTATATTGACGCGTTTATCCAAAAATCGCTGTATGGAGCCACACACAGAGCGCTGAAACATCAGCTTAAAGCGGCTCGTCGAACTATTGCTGCACACCCAGATATTCAGGCCGATGACATCGCCAACATGGCACAGACTATCGTAACCGCTGAAAAGAGACTTGGTCTTAATACCGACAATCTTATTACAACGTTTACACTCTGTCCAGCCTGCCAGCGACGGTACTCCCCCGAACACATCGCAGGAGCGAATAGTGATACGTGTCTCACCGAAGACTGCCCAGGGATACTATTTACAATACGTACACTTGCGTCTGGAGGTCGACGACGGGTCTCTAACCTTACCTATCCCTTCGCTTCACCAATCGCTTGGATTCGCCATATACTGAGTCTTCCTGGGATGTCAGAACTTGTACAGACTTGGCGCACCAACGAAGGTGACAACGAAGAACTTACAGCCCCAATACCATGCGACGACTGGATACGCGACCTAGATGTGGACAAACCAATCGGGGATATGCCTGATGGGTGGGGATGGCGATCGTCAGAAGCGGGGCTAGAGCGACACCAGGATTTGGATACTGGGGATGTAGTCGATAAAAGTCCGCTAGACCGCCCGGTCAGGTTCGTAAGCTTGCCGTATGGTCTTTCGTTATCATTAAACACTGACTGGTAAGCCATCCCATTGTACATACCTGCAGTACGAGCGTTACTCTCTCACTAGGTTCCAGGCAACCAAGGAAGGGAATTACTCGGTTGGGGCCTGCTACCTTGCCATCAACAATTTACCAAGACATATGCGCTTTCTGCGCGAGAACATTTCCCTCTGTCTTGTGATGCCTGGACCGAATGAGCCGAATGGCTATGCCCTTGATCAAATGCTTGGTCCTTTGGTCGATGAGTTATTGCAGTTGAAACAAGGTATGTACTTGAGAAGAGTTTGTACTAGCGCTGTTACAGACCGGGCTAGGGGTACGTATGATGGTACGGCGAGGTGATCCTCCTATCTACCAGGAAGAGCTGGTACATGGCGAGCTAAGCCAACACATCGCTGATCTAATCGCACGCATCAAAATGGGGGGAGGTGCTGGCGTCAGGTCGGAACTCAATTTTTGTCTTTACTGTCATTCCCGCCTGTCTTCTCTCGCTGTTCCGGTCGGATTCCTTCGGCGAGGTATGTTCCAACAACGATTTTAGTTATTTTTTGGTGCCCACGTTTTCAGACTTTTCATTTCGTGACCCCAAGGAGGAGCTTAAAAACGTTTACCATTGGAAGTCCCTACAAACGCTGGAAGAACGGAAAGCGTTCTTCAGCATTTCGGGTAATCGTTTCACTGCACTACACCGAATACCTGGATGGCATACAACGACATCGTCCCCACCTGACGCGATGCACCTCCTTTATCTTGGTGCGATGAGCTGGATCGTCAAGCAGGTATTGGTCGGTCCAGGAATGCTCACTAAACGACGTCCCAACAACCGAGACCCCCAAGATATATTTAATGAGTGTTTGGACAAGATCTGGATGCCAAGAAACTTTCAGCGGCTCCCACCTAAGGTTTGTGATAGTCCTGCCATATCCTTGCTTAATAGCTAACTTGCGCGTATAGCTAGGTCAAACACGGGTATCAATCAAAGCAGACCAGTGGAAACTGATGTCTCGAGTTATATTTGTCCCCCTCTACCTCGCGCTTCGGGATGGTGACGAGATAGGCCAAGGATACGTACCTCGCGGAAACCAGAGCTCTCCGGGCGCAAAACACCAGACACACCGTGCAAAGCTCTTGCACCAACAACGGCGCAAGTACTATCAGTTTATTGATCAACCTGATCAGTGTCCGCCCTTGGTGGGCTGCTATCCCTCTCGTAGTATGCGCTTTCATTACCGTCAGGTCTTACGTTTCTGCGTCGCCGTTAGCACCATTGACACACGTTCAATTACGCCGTCAGAGATCGGATTCGCTCAGCGCCTGCTAGAGTCACTTTGTATCGACTACGTGAACAACAACGTCCCACTCTCACCCAATTTCCACTACCTAATGCATCTTGAAGAGTGGATGCTCAAGTCTGGCTCCCTTTATAATACTCACGTCTGGGGCATGGAGCGTGCGAATGGAATCGTGTCGCGCATCAACCATAATGGTAAAGGGAAGGGTATATTGGAAGGTACGCTAATGCGAGGGTGGTGGAGTTACACTACACTTCAAAACCTTGTAGGTTTTGTATCCATTAAGCCCATTACTGGGAGCCATTAACATATTTATGTACAGATCGAGAGGATGCGCATGTTGCCTAATCGCACACCAGCTGATGATGGTGTTATTGAAGACCTTATGGTAGCACTTAGAGGTGGGGCGGAACATGCACAACAACGCGGGACCCTTATGGCGTTCATTGCGCAATGCCAGACTGCATACACCCGGCTTCATGGGCTTCAAGGTATGTGGTCTTATCCAAGAGCATAGGCGCCCACAAGTCGTAACACTACTGCATTTAGATTCAACTCGGCTATCAGGCCAGTCACGCCTCATCAACCTAGAAAAATACAACCTATATCCCCTCGTACTTCAGTTCTGCACAGCTACATGGCCGCATGCCGGAGTATATGGGCCAGGTATGGTTCAGAACCATTACCTTGCCCCTGTGGGCATGGTTCGAAACCATAGTTACGTAGAATACAACGGTATCCGCTATGGTGCATACGAGCACACAAGCGGGAAAGGGTATTGCTACGGTTATATTGATGGTCGCTCTCCGGTTCGTATCGAGCGTATCTTGCACATCGAATTCCCAGGAGAGGCCCATATGCGTTGCGTCTGTGCATTGGTCCGGACTTTTAAGCCACCTCAGGTAGAGCCAAACTTCCCGTGGGATACGTGGTGCGTTCTAGCCTGCGCACAACCCATAACGGTTGATGTCTATTGTCTAATCAAAGTGGCGTAGGTCCGGTAGCTTAGGGGTATCTAGTTGGGTATATGGTGAACTGGGGGAACTCATGGCAATCCCAGTCCAACGTTTCTCAGGTACACTTGCTCTATTTGATGTCCCCATGTCTCACGCAAGGTACTGGATTACCGTTGCTCTTGATAGTGTGCGCCCTGAGCGGGACGAGGCTGGTGAAGATGCTGAATGATATATTTTACTCTCACAAATGTACGCTCAGTGGGTCAATTACGATTAGGAATGCATGTGTATTATCAGGCAAAGTACGCTCAGACAGTTCTTGTTGAAGGTGGCACGCAGGAGCCAGGATTAGTAGAAAGATTGTATAGAGAATTGAAAAAACTAGACGCAACCGGCCTAGGCCTTGGGCTTGTTCTTCGAACCAGGAGGCCGCCCGCGACGTTTGGCTGGGGGAGCACCAGATTCCACTGCGCTGGGTTGGCTTTGCGTAGAACCCCCCTGAGTCAGCGTAACACCTGACGCTACCGTATCATCCTTCGGCTGCTTAGCCCGGCGAGTGCGTGCTTTGGGTTCCTGGTTGTTGACGGTAATGTTGTTGGGGGTCGGATGAGGCTTTGGCTGAAGCGGAGGAGGTGGTGGCATCTGGGAATAATGGGCAGGTGGACGAGAATCATGGACTGGCTCGGGAACGGCTTGGGGTTCAACCAACTCCACGGGAGTTTGACGCTCAGCGGCAGGAACGGAGGACGCAGAGCCTGTGGGGTTAGAACCTAGGTATAGCGGTGAGTGCGCCATACATTGGTTTCGGACAAAACTTACCTTGTTGCTTAGGATGTGGCCGAATTTTGCGTCCCAGAACAGTGTTGTTATCCAGAGTGTGAGTAAGCTGCGGGTCAATCGGTATCTCAACTGTAAGGTGCGATTAGTGACAGTTTTAACTCGTAAGCTAGGAAGACGTACCATGATTTTTGGGACTGCTTCCCTCGCTGACTTTGCCACCACTGGTACGTGCGCGCGACTCTGCACTATCCTCGCCCTCACCCTCGCCCTCGCCCTCATCCACACCCGTCCCACGGCGATCACCGTTTCCCCCATCCCCATCCCCCTCCCTATTACATTCACCTGTACCCGCACCCTCGTCTCCGCCAATGCTAGGGCTGTCTTTAGCCCTGCTACCCCCATCGCCAGCTCCGAATTGCGTCATGACCTCACCATCCATGCCCCATTGATCGATCCTATCATCGCCATTATCAAAGAAATCATTGTTGTTGTCGTCGTCATCGGGCATGGGATGCTGGGATAAGAAAGCGCTGATGTCGGGTTTGGCAGCTGCTTTCGTATTGATGAGGTGGGCGTATTTTTGTAGATCACCAGAATGCTGCTCGCGCCATAGCTTGCTGATACCACACAGGGCGATACGAATGGTGACCTTGCTGCTACCGGTGCCGCGCTCGAGGTGAGGGATGGGACGCTTAACGACCTCGACTGTGCGCCGGGGAGGACGAGGACAAAGGCCGGGCTGGGCCCTAGCCTTGTTCAGCTGAGCAATACGTATTGCGTCGTACAAGTTTGTTTCCTGTTTGATTTTTTTCTCATTAATAGGAACCTGGATGTGATGATACCAGAGACGCACCCACTGTGACCGGTGATTCGGCTGCCTCGTCACTAAACCACCCTCGTCGTCGCTCTCGTCTTGCGACATGTATCCTGGGTGGGAAAGGTACTCCCATTCTGGACCTTGAAGTGACGGAATCATCTTGATGTATCTGCCACGCGTCGTGGCCTTCTGCAAACACGGTGAAGCACGTGAGCCATTATGCAATAATGTACGCAACCAGCACTCACCCTCTCAGTTCGTTGATACTTGCGCGCGTTCCCTCTCATTACTTCCAGTTCCTCATCGGTCTTCTTCAAATCGCGCCACGCAGTCTGGGCTGACCGGAAAGGCCCATCGTTAAGAAGGGCTACGATTTGCTCATCAGATAAATTCCTGAGCAGATTCGATAAGTCGCTGTGGTCGTTGGGGATTGTCGAGCGAAAGCGGAGGATATACGTTGGGACCCAGGCCACTTGTTTGGTGAGTGGCGCCTTCCAATGTGGGTAGGGTTGGCAATACTTGGTTTCAGGATCGGTGAATTGGACTGGAAGGGTGTCGGGTTCGCCATGCTCGTCCTCAAAGTATGGCTGGACTGCCTTTGCCGCCATTATACCTAGCATTCGGTAGAATGTGATGCGTGTGTGCTCCTGAGTGGGCCGAACTGGTAAGTAAATGTATATCACTGGTCAAACACGAACTTACCTTTAAACTATTATCTTCCGACCCGCCCTTTTTTTTACCCACACGGTTTCGCGTCGCGCTGACCACCTTGGAGACAGTTGCGATGAGCTCAGGGGTTGGTACCGGGTTAGAATGGTAGGGCTTTGTATCAGCGAATGCGGGACTCATTGAAATAGGTCGGCCAAGTGCTGGAGCAAACGCAGCATTCTCGGCAGGCGCCAAGCGACTTATGGCCTCAAGCACGCTGCTGAGCGTCTCATTGGTGCGTCTGTGCTGTTCTTCACTTGACGTGACAAAATCTTCAAAGCTACTTCGTAGCTCGTTGAGTTGTCGCTCATGAGAAATTGTGGAGCGGGCGTGCGCCGATTTGGTGAGTACTTGCAACGGGTCTGATGGTGGATTTCAATTAACTTCGGTATCATGGATAGCAGTACCCAAACACTCACCAGTATTGGGTCTCGGTGCGTGCTCCGCAGCCTTTAAGTTGACCTTGGCATTGGCGCTAGGTCCATGAGAGCCGAGGTTGTCAAGCTCCAAGTTAGATGCTATAACCCTAGGTAAGCCAACGAACGTGCATGGCAGGTCCACTCACCTGTTTCATCAAGTATCATCTGGTCGCCTTGGGAGCCAGGCGTGACATGCAGAACAGGCAGGGCAGCCCCTGACGGCAGCGTTCGTGGCAGAGAGGACGAGGTAACAGGACCAGGAGTGACAGAACTACGGGCAGAGGAAGACTGAGACCGTGGAAGCTGGAAGCTAGTTCCCCCCGCCTTGGGCGCTGCACTAAGACGGAGGGGAGCAAATGGCGCTGACTTCAGCTTTTTCGTAGGTTGCTGCGATGCCAAGACTACCTCGGGCTCGAGACCATCACTGGACTCTTCATAGCCTCCGGCGGTAACTTTGCGCTTCGACATGGTGCACTCGGGATGAAGGGGGAGACTGGAGAATAACTGTGGGCCTGTTGCTTTAAGTACCCCGCAAAGGTAATATACATTCTCAGGTTTTTCGGGTTGTGTTTGGCTGAACGTCTGACATGCCTGCCGGAACGACTGCAATTGCCGCATGTCATAAACCCTCTGCCGGAACAGCTACAATTGCCGCATGTCATAGTCCTCTGCCGCTACGGCCACAGTCACCACACATCATAATAGTATGTATTATTAGCTACGGTCCGCAAACTAAGGGATGTCCAATACACGCAGGGCTGGAATTAGAATATGTGTGAACGCGATGGGTGGAATGGGTGTGAACGCGAATGGGTGTAGATGTGAATGGGATGGGTATAAACCCTGGCGTGACAAGGATGTCAGGGGAACGCTCATATCTACGATTTCCCACTTGTGAACTCGATCGTATGTATCCAGCCTGTAACTACAATATACTTTCTTAAGGCTGTATGCACGTTCTGAGGCCAGGTGGACGCAAAACACCTGTCTAGCAAGAGTTCTAAGATAAGCATAACTCAATTCACAACCGTTATTTTTCCGATAAAATTCGGCACGATTCGGCGATGGAGGTCTTGGCGCAGCGGCAAGAGGCGTACAAGCATGCCCAGACGAGCGGGACACCGAGGATTTCAGAAGCGGAGCTCGCAAGGCGAAGGCAGGCACAACAAGAGTTGGACGAGGTTATGCGTACGCCCGCAACAGTGCACCCACGTCCGGCAAGCAGTGTGGGTCATGGCAGCATGCGGCACGGAGAAGGTAGTGTTCGGCTTGGCAGCCCAAGCATGGGTCATGGCGCATCGTGTAATGCATTTGGTCGGCTGCACAACGACGACACAAGCCCGTATGACTCGACAAATAGCGAGGACGTTCCACCCGTGAATCCCTATCTACGAGCGCCCGGTGGGCTTCCGCCTCCCCCGCCAGCCGACCCGCTCCCCGATTGGATGCATCGCCAAAAGACCTGCTCTAGGCCTCACCCGGTCAATACCACGTCATGAGCCCATCGAACGCAGTTGATCGCAGGCCCATCGACCTCATAACCCGCTGTCCATAGCCCCGGTACGAATCCCAGATCCAGCACTAACCCCTGTGGCATGGGCTTGATCCGCTGCTCCAAAGCCATATGGTTTAACCCCGCATGATTGCAAGCACACCTCGAACAAACCCTAGATTTGAATACTGACTTACGCCGCGCAAAATAGACCTCATGCTGTGCACTCGTGTTAGGCAAGCCCCGGACACGTGTGATATACAAGTGTTTTCTCCGCGCACACGCACGATGCCCGAACCTGCCAAGCACCAGTGCTTCAGCTTTGTTGCCGTTAGGTGATATCGTAGCTGTAGCTGAACATCAATACCGTACGCACTTACTTGTACACGCTGATCTTCAACCTTGGGTCTAGTGGCTGTATAGCGTGGCTGACTATGGAACATAGAATAATAAGACACGCGGATGGCATTTAGGGGATATGACTCGAGCAACAATTACCTCACTGAATTGACCTGCTTGGTTCGGGACCTTTTTCTATTGGTGCCACCCCCCAACCGCCTGTCTCAATTCACTGTTCAGAGATCGCCCTTCATTCGGGCACAAGAGCGCATACATGTGCTTTTCTCGTTCACTAAGCTTAACTGGGGAACCCTAGATCCCGTTAATTTACATGTTCCGTCTAATGCGCTTGTTTTCGACTCAAGATCGTCTGTTGGCCTACTTGTGTTCCCTCCGGCGCCATGCGCATTCGATCTCCATGCATCGTCCAAACCTGTTTGGTCTTGACGCATGTACAAGAACACACAGGTTTGCCGTATTTCCTCGGCATATTAACAACCCCCTAGGGAGTAAGCCCGATTTTGGAAACAGCAAGGATTGCGTTGGGCGATTGGGTTCGCCAGCCAGCAAATACGTGGCAGCGAAGTGCAAATGCGTGTGGGAACCCTTTGTCACAGTACCACGTGATCTAGATTCAATTTCTGCAGTTCAACATCCAGCCAGACGTTGCCAAATCCAAACCCGTACCCACACACATCCCCGTAGCTGTATAAATGACACTAAGTCACTCACTGATATCGACGTGCTACCGCTCTCACCCACCTAGTGCAGAGCGCCCTCACCACCCCTACATCAACATTGCGTCACTTACTGCTTCAGAGCACATTTGTCTTCTAGATTTATTTACTTTGCCAGAGGAAACGTACGTCTCAGCTCCCATGTATGTGACCTCACCATTGAGATAAGGTACTTTTTTTAGTCGGTTGCACCGTGCCTCTATGGCGTTGTTCGCTGCTGCCACTGCTACTCCAGCAACAGTGGGCGACGTACGTTTTATCTTGTACTCCGCCCGTACAGTTCAAGTTACTTACTCAGTGCTCGCAGCCACCAAGTACGCCAGGTCTTACTGGGGCAGACCAACCTCTGCCCCTAGTTCCCTCGGATGGGACAAGGCCATTGACTCGCCCTCGCTCATCCCCTGGCCCCTCGCCCGGTAGCAAGCGCGCAGGAAAACGTCGTGAGTGCTTAGTTGAACATAGTTCTTTTGTGTATTAACTATTTTAATCCATGCTAGGTGCAGTTCAACCAGAGGGACTCGATACAATGGACCAAGATCTTGGCGATCTTGACGATATCAATGTGGTATGCGGCGTGTTAACCATGCCACTTGGCACCACTGACCACCCATGTTCAGGAGATGAACCAGTTTCCAGAGTTGCCCATGTCATTTTTTGCCTCACCGCCACCGGGTGCTCCAGGGCCATACCCTACTGGACCCGCTGGCACGTCTCTTGGCCATATGCCGTCTCTTACAGACCCTTCCAGCCCTTTCCCCATGGTTCATCCGATGGGTCTCGTCTACGGGTCTCCTATGGCTGGCCTACCAGGAGCGGGATGGCCCATGGGCTCTATGCAAACGCCGATGCCTCAAGGTTACTATTCTCAGATGATGCCCCAAATGCCCGCTTTCATGCATCTAATGTCACCTATGGGCCACCCCGGTCTTTCACCTCCGACTCCTGCGCCCCAGTCTATATTTAATGTCTCTCCATGCGCGCACCGTGGCAAACCCACCTCGGAACCGATAAGCGCTCCATCCCTGAGCTCTCGTCCAGCCCAGCCCGCAAGCACCTCGAGCGTTATGACCTCAGTTGGTACTGACTCACTTGGCAATACGATATTCACACGTGCGACACCTCACACCCCATCCCAATCTCATTCATTCATTGATTCCGCCGATATGGAAGCACTTTCGTCCGCTGCTGGTATGCCCGATCCTTCGGCATACACTTTCCCCCAACAATACCAAGTGGAGTTGAATAAGAGCCGACACGGGGAGAAGTGGGAGGAGTGGGAGAAAAACGCAGTCGTTCAGTTTTGGGTTGGCAAAGGCTCCTCGGAGGAGCGGCTGCGGACGGCAATGTCGGTGGGACAAACCCCACGGGTCGAGGATCAGTTTCCAGAAGAATGGCGAAAAGTGAGTCCACCAGCACTTTTACCTGCCTACATGCTAATAACCGCTCCTGCAGCTGGGGAGATTATTTCAGGGAAGCCGCACCTTGAGTGCAATCGCTTCTCAGTGGTCCCTCATTGTAGACACATACCATGACATTATTGCCTATGCGAAATCGGACAGCAGCGACGACAACGACAACGACGCAACAACAGACAACTCGGCTTTTTCAATCATTGATCGAGCAATGACAATGATTCGAGGCCTACCTATGGCACAGAAGGTTCAGAGAAAAACCAAAGTATCTGATGTTGTTGCGTGCTGTCAGGACCCTATCAACGGGTGGTTCGCATTGATGCATACCCGGTCCGTACTTATGTTACTCTCAGCTATTATGCTAACAATAAAATCAGGTTCCAAGGTCGCCCGCGTTCCGAGTTTCTAGTTTCCAACACTCGAACACCGCTTCTCAGTGGAGTGTCCTCTTCAAAATCTCATGGCAGCGGCAGCAACATCTCCCGACCCATTCCCTCTGCGCCCCCCCCCCCCCCCCCCCCTTCTATTGGCTATTCGACTGGGGGGTCTGCCCTGAACCCAAGCCATCTAAGCCAGTCGTCCTGGGTCAACGAGGAGGCGCCGGCTGATCCCACG
Source organism: Ceratobasidium sp. 414 (assembly GCA_019616945.1). Classification (NCBI taxonomy): domain Eukaryota; kingdom Fungi; phylum Basidiomycota; class Agaricomycetes; order Cantharellales; family Ceratobasidiaceae; genus Ceratobasidium; species Ceratobasidium sp. 414. Next base: position 11,142 of record WSTK01000341.1, read on the forward strand.
CCCCTTATGCCTCCGCCTGCAGCAATCGAGATATTGCGCGAAAGTCGCGTTGTTGCTGACTCAGCTGTCCAGCTTTTGGATTCAAAAGAGGATTATCTCCGGAGCTACGCACTCCTCACGCGTGTTATTTGTTTAGAGCGCCTTATGTATGCGCAGCGGTGGTACACTGATCACCTTAGCAAGGGGGCACATGACATCCTCAATAGCCAAGCGACCTCCCAACAGCTCCGTGCGAAGGCCGAGGCTAGGCTCGAACAACTGTTTCTTACGCGCCCGATCATGGTTGACTACGTGCCACTCCTGCAGCGCCTGGAAGATTCAATAAGGCATTCAGGTGCGCTTCCGGATCCTTCTTGATCGCCGTCTTACCACGTGCCAGTAAGCAAGGTCTACCTGATCCTCTCCGTAGCCGCCTAACATCTTATTCAGATGACCACCGCTGTTGCACCGGATGTACAGCTGCTGTATTTTCCTTCTTCCAAATCTGTTATCTGCCTGTTGTCTGGAATCTGTCGCCTGCTGATACTGTCAAACCTGTCAAAACTGTGGTCCCTCGAATCTGCTGCGTCCCAAATCTGTCGGCGCTTGAATCTGTTATTTATTGATGCTGTGCGTGTACTAACATGCTGTATACACGAAACCCTATTGCACGAGAAGCAAGTAAGAAATGTTCAATATGGATAATACGGATGTGGAGGCGTGTGAGTACCACATGGAGCCCTCCTGTGTCCCCTACTAATCTTAGCTCTGCAAACGTGCCACGAGCAACGTGCCTGCCACGCCTAAGATGGCACATCCATGGTGTCGGACGCACCGTTGATGCTTGGTCGCAGCGATATGGACGACAGGACTACGTGCCTTACTAGCCAGGTAAACCAGACTGCACCCGAGGGAGGAAGGGCGAAGTCGGGGGAACAATCTGGGGCGGTTTCCAATGGCCCGATTGAGCGCCTAGATCCACGCTTGCCGCGTGGCAACTCACATCGTAACACCTGCCTAACTCAGTACAACACAGGCCTCTCAAATGTGCTATGGGGAGTCGCCCCGGACTGGTGCTTTGCGTGGCCCCCTCACGGATACCATGCGATGGCCTAATTTTGTTAGTTTCATCCGTTTCCACCAACCCTCCCTGTTCACCCCCCGTTGTCCACTCACGTACCTTCTTGAACATAGCGCCACATCTAGCCTTGGGATCCTTCAGTTTGCCATCTGGGTGGCGCGATCCAAGTCCCATCCCATGCCTGAGGCGAGATGGATTTCACTACTCACCCTACGTACGCTTGGCTCAACAGTGCGAGTGCAATATCCCCTGTACTACTTTAATACGCCGATATATAGTATCATATCAACGTCCTGGCACGGTGTCCGCAGATCGAAGGCTGAGTTGGCAGCTTGGAGCGCCGGGTGTATGTGACTGTCGAACATACGACATCCCAAACCGGGAGTACTTGTGACCGGCCGGCACAATAGTTGGAACATGATATATAATGGGCATATATATATATGTATATAATCATCCACGCGCGCACATGATATATATCTATGAACTTATCCACGATATAATACTACTCTTTTTGCGATATTCGCCCCAAAATATATATATTATTCCGGCGTCATAATTTGGCAATCATACTGGGATTCTGGCGGTTTTACGTACCAACGAGTTCCTGTGCATGCTCATTGCCACGATATTATTCTGCCCCCGTCCATGAAGACTCGAACACTATCTCTAGTTTCAACCCGCCACGAATGTTCCATGCGTTACTCCCCTTCCTGACGAATTCAATCGTGATTCCGTGGGGCAAATGCTGGGTGACTCTTTAGTTGAACGATCATTGTGAAATAGCCATCCTCACGACTAGGCAAGTTCCTAATATCAAAAAAGAAAAAAGAAATCTCAAGCACATTGCTATCCCGGGAATTCGAGCACTGTAGATCTTGAAAAAATTGGGCCAACAGACAAGGCCCACCTTCGCATTGCCATCTATTTTGGGCCAGTTAGCTGAAACTGAAACTGAGCTCGTGCCCGAACCCGAACCGCACCAGGATGCCCATGGATGCTGCGGAAGTCGCAGCCAAGATCAACTACTACTATATCACTATCGACAGGGCGCTGCTATCGGCGGCGCGTGGGGCTCCCTATCGCGTGGTCGAGCGTACAAGGTTTACATGGTATCTTCAGCTGTCTAGGCCGCTCCATCCGGCGCACAGCTCAGAGTCTCCATCGCGCATGCTAACGATGCCCTAGAAAAGGTAGGCAATGCCAATACATGTGGTTTGATACTCGGTTAGGTAAAACCAGCCGTGTCTGAAAGTCGAACGACAGTCGACTCTGGACCCTTGGTGACAAACATCGGATTGCTTCCGATCGCGACTGTGTAGTGAGTGCTCGGATGCCGATTGTGGGACGCGGTGCTATCGTCATCATGGCTCTAGACGATCTCTGGCAGCTCGTCTATTCCGACCACCACCTCGGTCTTTTGTTTCGTTTCTACCGCTCACAATGGTGAACTCAGAAACCAAGGCACGACTTCAGCTGCTTCGTTTGGAACATTCGCGAGTTATGTAAATATTTTCCAGGTCGCAACAGCTCAATCCCAGGAGGCACCAATATGGTGGTCTAATGCTATATTCTTCGTGTTTATGCACATTGTGGCTGCGCTTGGAGTGTACAGCTATCCAGCATGGCAGGTGCCTAGACAGACATTGGTTTTATGTATCCTATCGTGGCAGCTGGCGTCATTTGGGTGAGCGTTCCCCGTATCTTATAGCACCCATCTGCTCAGTCCCTCCACTCAAGTATCACCATAGGGTACCATAGGCTTTGGTCTCACCGCTCGTTTACCGCTCGACGGCCGTTGCGCGTAATTCTAGCCATCATGGGAGCCTTAGGGTTTCAAGGGTCAATCAAGGTATCGGTCCCAGCCATCCTCGCTGTACCTCAAGCTGATTTTGTCTTCGCCCGTTAGTGGTGGTGTCTACGACACAGGCTGCACCATAGGTTCACGGACGACCCAGTTCACGACCCGTACGCGGCGACGCGGGGGCTGTTGTACGCTCATATTGGGTGGATATTTCGGAAACCCAAGTATGAGAGGATGTCTAGGATCGACAAGGAGGATTTGGAGGCAGATCCCGGTAGGTTTCTTATCTGTCAGAACTCGGCCGAAGTTGACCCTCCAGCGGCTAGTCGTTCGGTTTCAACACAGGTTCTATATACCTATTGCGATCTTCTTCGGTTTGGTTGCTCCTTCTCTGATTGCAGGACTGTGGGATGACAAAATCGGTGGATTCATCTATGGTGGAATTCTGGCTCGTATTCTTAGTCTGTCGATTAGTCTCTATTCATCTTCACCGCAGCTAACATATTATTCTACAGTTTGGCATTGTACGTTTATGATAAACTCGCTCGCGCATTGGAAGGGGCTTCAGCCATACACCGATGAGGTCACTGCTCGAGGAAATTTGGTGAGCGCAATGTTCACCCCTTAAATTGTCAAGCGCGTCATGTCGTATGTCACGTGCTCCCGTGCGAAACGCTGACACACTGTCGATCCTTTCTCCAAATGGGGTATACTAGATACTCGCTCTGTTTACTTCAGGGGAGGGAAACCACAATTACGTACGTGAACTAAATACCAAGGTGCTATGTCTTAAATCTTATATTTAACGCTAGCACGTATGTTATATCATATGTCCCATGAACTTGTCTTGACCACACTCGACAATCATAGCACGCTTTCCCGCATGACTTTCGGAATGGACCATGTCCACAAGACTGGGACCCCTCAAAGTGGATTATCTGGATATTATACAAAATTACCCCCCTCGTTACTCGCGTTCGCCGGGCTCGTGACGAGGATGTGACCCGAGCCCAGGAATGGATGGCTGCACAGGGCAAAGATCATTTACCATACGGTTGGGGGGACTTAGGTGACGACGTTCCCGAAGAACCACCCCATTCCCAGGTACAACCGCTTGAAGGGTGGGACCGGGCTCGGCTCGAGACGTACATCCTAAAGGAACGTCGCGTGATTGTGTTAATCGACGGATGGATTGTTGATATCACCAACTATATGAAAGAGCATGTACGTATGACCCTTGAATATGCGTAATGTTAGGCAACTAACATGGGGTTATTTGATTGTTCTAGCCGGGCGGGTCCGCTATGCTGAGAGGCTATTCTTACACACCTCGAGCCGAGAAAAACGCACGCAAGGCCGTTTTAGGAGACGCAAGCTGGGCTTTCAACGGCGGAATGAATGGCCATACCCGCACGGCTCGTGCTAGAATGCGATCGTTACGTGTTGCACGCTTTGTTGAAGACGAACAATAGATGCGAGCGGTTTGTTAGGAATCGCTAATCATTTCCAATCTTCCATCTCTTGGCGTGACTACATCCATCAGACTCCTGCCAAACAACGATCACTGTCAATATTACGGCTCGCCTCGGAGGGCCGATACCTCACTCAGGCTCCCGGGCTTTGCTCAAGGTTGGATTGTTGAATCATCGAGCGTGAATTCGGGGTTCGGCACGGCGACCCCGACCCTGTCGCTGTCTTGACTCCTCTCGCTGCACGTGGGGCTGAGGGTAATGAGTCAAGCATCTCGCTCTCTACCTTTGGGGCTCGGTAGCTTTGGGGTGCATGTAGCAACTGGGAGACTCGCCACTCGTACGAGTTCTGTACCTACCTAGCCTTTCGAACCCACCACCCAAGGCTTCAACAAATGTTAATCTGATTGGGATGGTATTGGAGTACAATGCCTTAGTGCTCGATCCTCAATTGCTAGTATAGACTCGCTGGTCCCTAGATTCTTTCCTCCGGCGCGATCAATCCGCCGAACAGGTTACTGTGCCTATCTTCGCTAAAGCGGGTATCCACACTGTATCTGATAGCTCACCAGTGCACCCACAAAGTAGCGCCCATACTATCCAGCCTAGCGTACCGCATCCAGGCTCTGCAGCACATGGTCCGTATTTCCATGGGTCTTGGCGAACTCCGTTACAAGGTCCCCACGGCACAGACACCTTTTATGAAAAACTGCTCTGGCAGGCATGCCAAAATTGCGTCAATTTGAGCCTTCGCCGGGGCTCGGGCCGGAGCCCATATGTGTCACTGGGGACATTGTGCTGGATACTCGACACCGAGCAACCCGCGGGTGTGGTGGCCAAGCGAAGCTCGGCCAAATCAGCGGCTGATCGTGGACACTGAGGCGAAGCTGCCGCTGGAACAACGACTCGTTGACGCTTTGAGACACCTCTGGTCCCATGACAATGACGGAGATGCGGGCACCGCCGTTTGTACGAGTTTGTTTTACGTTGTACTTGCACATGAAAGTCTGGTCGCAGGCGCGGGCTGGCTGACGTAAATTGACCGAGTAGTTGCGAACTTCGACGTATGAATGCTATTCGTGCCAGTTCCAGCTTGAAGGCGATTACGTTCCTTTGTGGGGTGGGTGTGGCTGAATTGGACGGACGGTTCACGCGCTACGTTGGGCTTCTCCCGTTGCACTAAACTTAGGTGACAGTCAAATACCCAACATATCCATGCTCGACATTTTGCATTACCTTCACAGCATCGGCCCCTTTCCCAAACTTCCTCTGACGGAAGAATCCCCGACGCCAAGCTTGTCATTCGTCCCCTGCCCGCAACGGATCACGACTTGCAAATAACCCAACGGGCGACTCTCCGCCCACGGGGATGCACTCCCCAACCCTAGACTGGAGGGGCTCTCACTGCCAGGGAGCATGTCGGCATGCGGCAGCCGAGGGCTTGGCTTTGGCCAGAGTGCTTGTATGCGGGCAGGTAAAGGTATTTAAAGCGGGATGAGCTGCTTTTGCTTGTTCACCATCATCGGTTCTCTCGTTCTGCGCACAATCCCCTCTTCTCTCAGAAGATGTTGTCTCGTATCGCTTTCTTAGCTCTCCTCGCTGCGGCCTCAAAGCCTTCATTTGCTGCCACTGTCAACTACAACTTTGACATTCGCAACGTCAACGCGTCTCCGGACGGGTTCCAGCGCTCTGTCGTCTCTGTCAACGGCCAACTGCCTGGCACCCTGATCAAGGTCTGCATTTGCTTTGTCTATAACATTTTTACTATCGTACTCACTACGTCGAATGCTGCCAGGCTAACAAGGGCGATATACTCCATGTCAACGTTACTAATTCGGTATTTGATTTTACCCCTGCTTTCAGAAATATTACTCACAGAGCATGGTGTAGCTTACGGACGCAAGCATGCGCCGGGCAACGACCATTGTAAGTTGATCTTTCATAACTTAACGCCGGTTTCTCGCTGACCAGGTTTCACAGCACTGGCATGGACTGGTAGGCCAACGAACCCCACCGGCTCCAGGTGCTGTACTGACCCCCACATCTAGTTTCAAGCCTCAACCGCCGACGAAGACGGCCCTGCATTCGGTAAGCCACCTATGCACTGACCGAAGAGCCATGCGTTGTGCTAACCCATTCCATTCCTAGTTACCCAATGCCCGATTTCACAGTTTCAGTCGTACACATATGAGATACCCTTGCGCGACCAGACTGGCACGTTCTGGTACGTAAACCTCCGTGTTGCTCTCGGTATACCGGGCTAAGCCGGGAGCACCGCATCTAGGTATCACAGCCACCTAGCGAGCCAGTACGTGGACGGACTGCGGGGCCCATGTAAGTACTTTGCATTTGTTTGATGGTTGATCAACCTGACTGATCCTGATGCTTCTTTTAGTGGTGATATACGGTACGTGATTTGATGACGTGGGTGTGGCTCCACTAACAGAAATGTCCTAGACCCCAATGACCCACAGAAAAACCTCTACGATGTGGATGACGAAAATACCATTGTAATGCTAGAGGACTGGTATGTGCCCTGGTATGTATGTGGTTGTTACAACTTGCTTATTTGTCCTCGAATAGGTATCATACCCCGGCGCCTGTTCTCGAAAAGCAGATGTTTTCTACTAGCAACACCGCGCTACTTTCCCCGTGAGCCCCCGCCTTGCTATTGGAATGCCAGGGAAAGCTAACTATCACTCTGTAGTGTCCCGGATTCGGCTCTTATCAACGGTAAAGGTCGCTACGTTAACGGGCCAGCAACCCCCCGCTCTAGAATCAACGTCACCCCCGGAAAGAGGTACCGGCTGCGTGTTATCAATGCGTCTGCCATTGGGTCGTATACATTCTCGATTGAAGGGCACAATATGACTATCATCGTACGTCGTCCTGTGACAAGGTTCAGATTGTTTGGCTCATCCAGAATAATTTGTTTACCATAGGAAGCGGACGGTATTGCTCACCAGCCGTTGACCGTCGCCAGCTTCCAAATATATGCTGGGCAACGATACTCGGTTATCGTGAGTTCAACGCCCCTACCTGAACTTGATCTATAAGCTGACCGCGCATTGATACAGGTCACTGCTAACAAGCCAGTTGCTAACTACTGGGTTCGTGCGCCCATAACGGTAGCCGGAGCTGGTACCAACTCCAACTGTGAGCATTCTTACACACCGTTACGCGACTACCACCGCTGAAGCTTGTTTCGGCCGGCAGTGGATCCGACTGACGTGTTCGCCGTGTTGCACTATGCGGGCGCCCCTGACGCAGAGCCGACCACCGAACAAGGAACTGCCTCCGGAGTAGCCCTGCTCGAGTCGGACCTTCATGTAAGTATCCAGCCTACTTAACCTGAGATTTTTTCGATTCGAACTATTACCCAGGCTCTCCAAAACCCCGGAGCACCAGGCGGTTCTGCTCCTGCTGACGTTTCTCTCAACTTGGCTATCGGCCGTTCGACCGTCAACGGAATTGTTCAGTTCACGTTCAATGGTATCAAGGTACAAGCAGCTGTTTCGGTTTGCACCGCACGATCTAATCACCAATCCACATAGTACCAATCCCCCTCGTTGCCTACGCTCCTCAAAATCTTGGCAAACAACGCGACAACCGATGCTGATTTTTCAACGAGCGAGCATACCATTGCGCTTCCCCACAACAAGGTTATCGTAAGTACTGGCACACGTATGAAACATTTCCACAATTTTAACATTCACATACACAGGAACTGACCATCACCGGCGGAGCCGATCACCCTATCCACCTCCAGTAAGTGACACACTGGAACAACCTGTGCCAGTTGCTTGAATCACGCTCTGACACCCCTTAAAAGCGGTCATGCATTTGATGTCGTCAAGTCGCTTGGGCAAACCACTCGTATGTCTTTGCGACTAGTGCGTTTCAGTGAACAATCAGCTGAAATCCGTGATTTACGCAGCCAACTACGTAAACCCTCCCCGCCGCGATGTCATCCGTGTCGGCGGTGCAGGCGTCGTTGTTCGCTTTAAGGTATGGCTTTAGCCCTCTAGGCATGCGTTGCGCACCAGCTCATAACTTTTCGGCGCCTGCAGACGGACAACCCCGGCCCGTGGTTCGTTCACTGCCACATCGACTGTAAGACATCTCGCGCTGACTACTAGGGCCTGAAGAAACTAATGAGTTCCGAATTACTTAGGGCATTTGGAAGCTGGCCTTGCGGTCGTCTTTGCCGAGGCTCCCGAAGAGGTTCGCCAGGGTGCACAGAGTGTACAGCCTAACGCGGCCTGGAACCAGCTCTGCCCCAAGTACCAGGCCCTGTCGCCCGATTTGCAGTAAGGGGGTAGATGGGCGGAACAGTGGCGAGAAATGCCAAGCCCTTATGGTTGGATATTTTTGTTCAAGATTTTCTCTTCTTAGATGTTGATTAGTTTTACGATAAACGGAGACTATATGCGAGAATCTGACGTGAGCGCGGGATACACCGTCCTAGAACCATGGTATTCAACTAGCGGAAGTTTGTATCTGCATAAGGTGTTCAAGTATTACAGCGTCGTATAGTACGCTCAGTTCTGCTGCCTCAACGACGGAGAGTGAGGGCACCCTTGTGTGGCAAACTTAGCACAAAAGGAAGGAGGGTTCAATTGGACGCGAGGCGTCATTTCTGCAGTACACTGACCGCCGCGCTGCGCATATAATCACACCTTATAAGTTATAAGTTATAACCCTTCAACTTTCACATAACACCGCAAGTGATCAACAAAACTCTCGCACACAAAATCTCATTCTTATGCAGATCAGACACAAGGAGAATATTTGGTGGTTCCGTGATAGAAATGATAGAAACGAAAACATGTAGAGCTTATTTATGTTACAATTGACGATAAGAGAAGCGTTCAAGGCAGTCCGACTCCACTCAAACCGACGTTCTATTACAAATTTCTAAACCGTGCAGTCGTTAGCGTGGAGGAACAGTTGGGCGAGCCACTTACTGTTTGTGGAGCTCGGACCAGTATCCCGGGATAATCGTTTGCTTCCCCTGTCAATTCGCTCGTCACTTGAGCAGCCCATCCGCTTGTGCAGACAGACGCGTGACCATCCCACCAGAGCTGTAGAGCTCGGCGAGACCTCTGTCAATCCACAGGCAAGTCTGGTCGACGTTACCAGTCTGTCGCAGTCATTTCAGCGCAGCCCATCGTATGGACGCATGACCTTAAGCAACGGTTACTGGTCGTCCGACTCGGACCTCCGCTCGGCGCCGACGAGACACCGACCACACCCCCGAGCTCGAGTACAAGACCTACCAGGCGCACAGAGGGCGTCCCAGCGTCGGTCGAGCTCAAGCCCAGTCCGTGTTTGATGGTCGGGACTGGTGCGACGTTTTGTCCAAGCCGAGCCGCCGGTCCGGGTTGCACTGATCACCAGCGCAAGGATGCGGGCAGACCAAAGACCGGCGGTCGGGTTAAAGGCAAGCGGTGCACGGTGGAGACGAGGGCTGTATAGTTGAGTTAGTAGGTTGTCTGGCTGATAGGGGGAAACGGGCGTACCGATTGGTGAAGGTATGAGCGAGCGTGTCCCGGTAGGTGAAGCAGAAAATAACTATGGGAGTAGAAAATATGAGAGCAGAAAATATGAGAGCAGAAAATAAATAGAGATAAAGATAGACAAAGCGACGATGCAAGACGAAATTTGAATGTGGTGTTATTTGGTTTTCACGATTTGAGGTTATTTGGGCTGGTTCCGATGCTGATAGTGCTAACAGGGGTCCGTCAACTGCATATGAAAGTCAGCTTAGAAACGTACCGTGAGTGGACGAATGTCCAGCGACAGAGTCAATGTTGAGGGTAATGTGGAGCGAGTATAAAGATGCCGTTCGAAAGTGCCTTCGTAGTCGGAGCTGAGAATACGTTAGCGAGGAAAAGTCAAGGACGGGGGAACTTACGGTGGATCTGGTAGCAGGCCGAAAGGAGAACGGTCGAATCGGTTTCAGATAGGGGTTGAAGGTCACTGAGCGAACATGAGCGAGGGCGCCAAGTCGTTGACAGGGTCGTACCTTTAGGCAGCGCAGGCACCAGAGCTCAGGACGTTGAGGCCAGGGCGAGGGGGAGTTTGTTGAGTCTACGAGGGTATGGGGTCAGTGGCAACGACCAAGGCTGCAATAGGTCGCTTACCCGAGTGACTCGCGAGCGGGCCCAAGGAACATGGAGAGAGCGAGCATGAGACGGCGAGTTCAAGGGTGGCTCGATGCACCTTGCAGTAAAGACGAGTAAAAGTTACGACCATAGATATAAGTGGGGGTGGTGGTCGAGAGGAGGATTTTACTCTCGACTCCCTCCCCTGGGCTGTTTTTATACCCCCGAGCAGCGGTCTGTGCGCCAACCCCTAACGCACGGGCTTGCACCATCCCCAGTGACTTCGCCTAAAAGCGGAGCGTCGGCGGAGCTCCGGTTGGCCGTTTTTGCTGAAGGGGATAGGCCACACCCAAAGCGACAAAAGGCAAGCGAGTCAACACCCTCGGACAAGGTCATCGTTGCTGGTGAATCTCCGACTCCGGCGCTTTACAGCCTCCCTGTCTTGGACGAGCGGACTTCAAACGCCACCACTCGATTCGGGAGCCTCTCGACTTGCTCTCGACACATGACTCCACATCGTGAATAGTTCACCACCATAATAGCTAGAGCTGACTTATCATATCGTTAAGCTCACTAACTACGCCAACCCCAAAAGTTTTCGATGGCGTACGCGGCGTCTCTGGGTGGTTTCAGCGAGGTGTCGGGATATGTTTATATATGTTTGCAAGCTGTGTCGCATGTACAATCTGGATATGCACAAATGCCCAAGGTGGGACTCTATGTTTTCCAGACGAGCCGCGCCAAGGGGGGGGGACAATTTGTACCTCTTTGGCGTATAAGAGGTACGTACTCCTGACTTGGAAATCTCGCCGCAACGATGCATCGTTAAATCCGGCTAAGCTTCCGGTTCCCCCCGTGGACATATTGTGTTCGGAGAATCAGCCTAAAAGAATTACATTCGAGGAACAGAAACAAAAAAAGAAAAGACAGAAAAAAACAAAAAACAAAAAACAAGTGAAGCTGTTTTTATACCCTTGAGCCGCGGTCTATGCGGGCACTGGCGCTAATCATTCCCCAGTGCCGGCGCTTATTTTGCCACGAACAACCTTACCACGGTGTCCTCAGCAACGCCGCCGAGCACAAGTCAGGCTACCGCCAACTCGCTAGCTTCAAGGAGATTTGTAGCTCGCTCTATGATGGATACCGCACGTAATGCAACAGAATCGCCGCTTTCTGGTTTTGCCGAATTTGAAGAAATGGCGAAAGGGCTAATCGAGAAGCTGAAGGTGAGTTCATAAACCCACTGGTGCCTATGTTTTAGTGTAAGATCGTCGACCCATAACACTCCACCGTAGGTACCAGGATGCAACGAATATCAATGCATGGCGCTGGCCAGGCGGTTGGAGGGTCTTTGTAGCCTCGTACGCGAGTTTAGTATGATGCAGCACCCTGGCGCGGCTGAAATGCTGTGGTAGGTAGCCACGATTAGGCAATTGCGGTCAAGTAACATGGAACTATCGCTGCTGTCGTTAGGGGGCTGCGTGATATAAATGATACACTGACCGAAGAAGTCGAGCGTCAGTCTCGCTGGGGCGCGTTAGACGTTGAACGACAGCAGCATATACTGGATAAATTTAGCCGCGAGGTAGACAGGGTGGTGGAAATGACTCAGGCGAGTGATTCTCGATATAAACTTGTCGTATCGTGGAATTGATGGGATAGTTCTCAGCTACGATTGTTGTTCTCGCTTACTCAGCGCAATTCGGTAGGGCGTGCCGCGTCCATATGCTTTTAAGTGGTACGCTAACTAACCGATTGTTATCTCAGGTAAACGCTGGAACTACTCCCATCATGCGTGTGAGCAGCCCTAGCTGGTAACGCGGTTCACTTATACATAATGACTTACTTTCTCGGCGGCCAATAACCTACAGCCTCAACATGCACCACAACCACCCGCTCCCCCAGCTGTCGCGGCACATGGGCGTTATGACCGGGGTTTGATATCTCGGTGCAGTAGGCTGAGCGATCTGAAGGAGGAATATCGCGACCCTGAATCAGAGCATGCGGACATCATTCGGCGCAAGATCAATTATTTGAGATTCGAGCTCGGGTACACGTGGTTGAGACGTTCGAGGCGGGATGGTGATGGTTTTTATAGATGTGCGTGTTGGTTTCTACCTTTGGTTGATTGGAAATTGACTCATGGTTTGGGTAGCTTTTGCATTTGCGTACCTGAGCCAGATATGTGCTGCAGCCGATCGAGCCATTGCAGTAACTAGCGCATTGGAGCATTTGGAAACGGCGCAGAGCTGTGTAGATTTAGCGATACCCAACCATCCACTAGTAAGCCCGTTTTAAGAACATCTTGGTCATTTACTGACTAATTGTCCCTAGAGCAGGCGGATGTTTACTTTTCTGCAGGGCTTGGTCCGTGGGATGGAGCTAGAAACGACAAACCGGAGTTCTCTGTTAAAGATATTTCAGGCCCGCCAAGGTAAGCCTGCCTCCGTTTGACTCTGTATCTATGAATTCAAGCACCCACCAGAATCGGACGATATAGTAGCATACGTCCGGTTGATTACATCCGCATACATTCGACTCACCCCCGAGCTGCACTCCAGTATATTTCACCCGGAAGTTCCCACGATGGCGTTGCGCCCGTTGGACTTTTGCCCACTATATGTTGAGCAGTTGGGTCAAGATGCCGGTCGGTTGTACATTTAGTGTTTAGAGCCCAATGCTAACACAGCATTACAGGCCATCTCCAAATATCGGCGCTGAGCCGAGCACTTAATGTCACCGTGTACCTATATCGCTTAGACGGGGTGATTGCCGGCAAGGCTCCTAATGAACAAGATATTCCTGCTCACTGCACTCGATTTATACCACCAAGTTAGCTACCCGCCTGAGTACTAGGAGAGCGGCTGATGCTAACAAACACTTTCAGGCGTCCCGCCTCTCACAGATCCTGTCGCTTTGTTGTTTCGACTTGGTTATGATATTCTCGAGCGAGAATAATTACCACGGGCGCTGTTGACCGACCCCCCACCCTCTCCTTCAACTGGGTCTATTTTGTTTCTTACAGATATCTGCTTGTAGCTTGTTGTAACATTGGTAAAAAATTCTCAGGGGCTGGCGTACACCTGTAAATACATATGGGATTCGAGTTTTGTTCTGGGTAGAATCGGGATGTCCGAACAGCCCCTGGAGGCGGGCCTGGATGTGTATGTTGGCTCCGCTGTGGTCCCATCTGCAGAGCGTTGCCACGCTGACGCATGATGTACCAGCACATTCAAAAGGTTGTGCTTGTTGGGGATATAGGACCACGAGTTTGAGAAAACACTGCAGTCGGGTCTAGCGTCAACATCCGGTAGCTACCTCGACTTGCGTATTGAACTACCTGGAGGTGAAGCCGATTTCTCATTTATTCCCTTTGAAGTAATCTGGGAGCGCATACACTCTGTGTTTTGCTACCGGGCGTACTTAAACTTACAGAGTTGGACGGGAACTTACATACATTAGGATTAGTGTTTGCTCCTGTTTTGCGGGGTAAACATAGGTATACATAGGTGTTCAACACGATGAGTAATGCGGTTGCGCAGACAATGCGCAGCATTGGAATTACAGGCCTACGAAGAGTGGAACACGTCGCCCAACGTGTATAGTACACGGCGGGTAAATACACAATACAAGGTATCTCGCTCACTTTCCATGACCCATCCTCAAAAACCGATCCTCCCATGCCCTCACACTCTTCTTCACGCTCGGGCACACGGCCAACCGCGCGCTTTCGCCCACCACACCCAGCTCCCGGCCCTTTCCCTCGAACCACGACAGGTCCCGGGTCGTGCTGTTGATCGCGCGCACGAGCGCATGGCGACGGATGTGGGAGTTGAGGGAGTGTACAGCTGGGAGGAGCGCACGGGCGACGCGGTGGGAGGATGCCTCGATGTCGGGTATGATGCGAGGGTAGAGCGTGGCGCGTGCGAGGGAGCGAGGCGTGCGGAGGAGAGTGGAGATCTTGGAGCGGATTCGGGTTTGTTGGAGCGTCACTGAGGCGTTAAACTGGCGGATACCCTTTGTGGGAGAGGGATTGTAGCTCAAGAGGCAAAGGTGGGAAATCCACTCACGAGAGTTGAGTAGAGGTACTGGCCAGCTCGAAACCTCCGTTCGATACTTAGCCCGCGTAGAATGTTCCACTGAACCAACTCAAGAACACTCGGGCGATTTACGGAGAAGAGTGCACGGCTGACCCTCTCCGGCGTAAATACCAAGATGCGGACTCGGTGCAAAGCCGGGTCTTTGGTCAGTGGGGTCAGCAGCGGAGAGGAAGCTGCCAACGAGTCGAGTTCTGGCAAGTCAAGGTGCCAGGCTACGAAACCCGCTGTCAGCGGCAGCTAGTGTAGATAACAAGATCTGGTAGACAGACATATCTGGAGCCATATTTCAGGGGGAAAGACAGGGGTATTATACGGGGGTGTGGTCATAGTACAGTTGAGGTTGGAAGCAAAGAAGCGAAGATCAGTGGAGTTCCACGTGACGATGACGTCGGGCTCGAGACCCCCCCCCCAATCATGGCCCCAATGATGGGCTCTTATTGCAATCTGCTCCTGCTGGCTCCAACCACCACCACCACTACCTCGAGGCAGATACAATGCCTGACACCGTTGGAGCAACGACGGCCAACTCTGGCTCGGGTTCGGGTTCGGGCTCGGGCTCGGGCTCGGGATCGGGCGACTCTGCTGAAACCGTGCGACAAAACCCGAAGCAGATCACCCCAGGTCAGCCAGAATACACCACTTTTACATTTTCGTCAAGACGCTCCCCGTTTATGCACACCCCCCCTGGTTCCATCGTTTTCACCTCTGCACATCGGCGAGGCAGTGACGTGCCCCACGATCGTGTCCATCGGAGGCAGCCAGGAGCTCCCCAGACAGCGCTGTCCAAATGCGACTCCGACTGGATTCCGCTTCGCCCGTTACAACTGGTGAAAGATGTTCCAACGCCGCTTTTCGCCTCTCCGAAACCCAGGCGCATCGATCCAGGGCCTAGCACTGTTGTCTTTGCCAGTCGCCTACCTGAGCCTCAGAGCTCCAAATCCCGGCCTCCCCCGCGCTTGTCTCTGGTTGCTCAGCACTATCACGCCACTGCTAGGCACCCGTTTTTCGATGCTCCTCCTCAGCTTATCACACCGCCACCACAAGACCCATTCCCGCAACCGGCTAAGCGAGACGGCTACTTTCCGCCTGTATCATCCTCAAAGCATACACGTTCATCAACTCGTTCATCCGAAGCGGCGCATAAACATCGCCAATCATCATCGAGCAAAACTGTCGTACCTTCTGACTTTCAACAACCCCGCCCGAGCTCGTCTCGTGTCCGCACCTCCAAAGGACCCACAGCCACATGTACGCCCCAGTATCAAGAGCATGCCCCCCAGACATCTTCGCTCCTTCCCATTGGGTCCAAACCGGCACCACTCCCAACTCCAACCCCAGTCGGCCGATCCCCGCCTATTGTTTCCCAGTCCCAGTCCCAATCTGCGACTCCTAGGCCACCTAAATCCCGCTCACCTAAATCCATCACCCCTCCTAACCAGCGCCGAAGCTCACCGCAGCCCCAATCTTCGATCACGGTATTCAAAGACTGCTTTGGCGCGCTCGCTGCGACCGAGAACGTATTCCCCGCCCGCCCGCGCAACCGTAGTCGCAGCGGATCTGACTCAGGGTCCGGCTCGATTGGGGGACGAGGGAAATCAGATTTCCAGAGGAGATGGACGAAACGGTGGTTGCGCAGGACAATGCGCGGAGTGGGGAGCATGGGCAGTGGGAGCGGGAGCGGGAGTAGCGATGCTCCCACTCATCGGGCGGGGTCATCGGGCGGGAACCCGGGAAACCTGTTCCCCTCGCCAAACGGCCCGCAGTCGTCGAATGGGTCGCAAGATTCATTGGACCGGGTGCGCGTCTCGAGGTCGAATGCCGGCTCGCCAACCGAGACCACGCAGATGGTTCGGAGCGCAGGGCTGTCGGATGTAGATGAAGTGGGGACGGACGCTGAAGGAGATGATCCCGACCGGGAGGCAGGGGCAGCCGCCGAATCTGGTGCGAGCGGAAACGTGACGATGGAAGAACTGGAAGTGCAGGCGCCCACGATGGTGGTTCAAGTAGCAGCATAAACACACTTACACCCCGTTTTCTGTACGTCACATTTCCCTCGCTGTTCACACCCTCCAACGCATACACGCTACTTCCCTACTCACGCAAACTTCTTTAGTTCAAAATATTTCACATCTCATTTTGATGTTTTTGTCTCTGCAGTTCCCAGTTCTTCACGCGCCCTGTACTTGTACCCCGGCTGGCTCGGTTCGGTTTCGTGATTGTGACCATTATGTCACTCTTGATCTTCTCGTATCTGTAATACTGTACATGTCTGCCATTCGCTTCATTCCTCGTAGCCTTGTGCCCATTCAGGTTAATACGCACACATGTTCATGCCTTATTCTATGCTCCTTGTCCATCTCCTTTTATTATTATTATCATTAAGTAGTTAGTGTCGAGTACTATGGACGCTTAGGTGCCTTGTTTAGGGGATTTTGTTCGTCGCCCATCGCTGTACAGCACTATAGATAAAACTATTGTGCACCCTCGCATTGGGTGGCTACTCCCACCCGCTTAGCAGTCCAAGCGTAGTTTAGCAAACGGGCAAACGGTAGCAACAGACGTACAGGACATTCTTTCATAGTACAGTATATGGACTCGAGTATGGTTATGGAGCGCTCGGGGGTCGTCCCGCGTTGATGGGGGGGAGATAGGTCTAAATAACCTCCCTGGGTAGTTAACTCCCCGGTCCTCAAAACCTAGGCTACAAGGCCGGGATATAATAATCTCTAAGATATATTACAAGCCTAGCCGCTAAAATTGTGCTGATTGGGCCCAGAATTGGGACCGCTTTGCTTAGATCGTGCGCTTAGACTAACTTCTATCCCTTCCCTTTCGAGTGTCCTGCCAAATCTACCCAGAAGTCCTCACGAGCACTATGATGCTTGTGGGCGCACTCTACCCTATCTGAGCACCGGTGAGCATGCGCCTCCTGAGTCCTGGCTGATTTGGTCGGGCGGATTGGAAGGCGGACGTTTTTGGCGTTGCCAAACACCCAGTTTATTATTTAAGACAACCAATGCAAGCATTTCTATATGCCATGTATCCACTAACATCCACACAACGGACAAACCAATCCTATGTCCAACTCAGAAGCGACGAAGAAATCTCACACCTAAAGCGGCCTCTACGCATCCGGCAACTCTCTCTGGATTAACCGACTCCACGTACTCTCCTTCCACCACCCCTCCATCCCTCGAATACTCTCCCAAAGTACTTCCTCCGACATGCCATACTGTTCATACCGTGCGCTCGCGTCGACTTTGACCCCACTTCGTTTAGCCGCTTCAAGCGCCGCCCGATTCTCCCCTCGTAGCACTTCCATGAGCTCAGTTCGGTCTGGGAAGTACAGGCGGGACTCGATGACAGCGATAATGGCAAGCGCGGCACGGTAGAGGAATGAGTCGCCTTCAAGGATAATGACGTCCCAGATACGAGCACATGCTTCGAAGGGGAGGTGGTGCAGGAATATGGAAAGGATCCCTGAAAAAAAATGTTAGTGTGAAGTTAAGAATCCTTATGAGTCACTTACAGTCGGGAAGGTACTGGGAAGGCGTTACTTGGTGCTGCTTAAAGTTGAAAAAGACTGAACGGTGGTTAAGTAATGATCACGCAGGTGAAGGATTCGGCTTACCTTTAGGGACTCCATCCGCAAGCAATGTGTCGAATATTCTACGGCAAACAAACCACTATCAACACCGTTATAATGCCATTCGGATGTCGTTTGCGTACCGATAATATGCCTCGATCTAGCGCAAGCACGAGTTAGCACACAGTTAAGCCGTGGGCGCAGCACCAACTCACATCATCCCTTGCACCTGGTCCGCCATAGAACGATCTTAAACAATGCCGCTCAAGCAGATTCCGCATACATATGAACGCTTCTTCAGGCGACATATTGATAAGGAACATCCCCGCCACGCTGGACACCCCTCTTACCTAGTGGTATATGGACATTAGTAGAACATTGTATGAAATTGCGGCAGGAAATGAATAGGAGTAAACCCAAGACTCACATATCCCAACCCCTCATCTGACCTGGACACAACCCATGCGCACAACAACTCCTTCAAATCCTGGTACATAGGTCCAGTTTCAGGATGGAATATATGCAATGCAGGCAACGTCGCACGAATGTCCTCCTCAACGATCGCCATTGTCTCTGTAGGAAATCCTCCGGACGTAATTGCCCTATTCGCGCGGGCAAGACATCGTTTATACGCGTCTAATTCCTCTCGACACGTCAGCATCCGACTGCAATATTATACCTGTGACTCGACCCACCTTTGCTGATAGCCAAACCATTCCCAATCGCAGCAATCCACATCTCACTCCGCAACTTTGTCGGGATACCTTTCCACCACAACGCCCTGAGATGCGGATTTCGCACTGCCTCGCGCCAGTTTGGCACGACCTCCTTTCGCCAGACGTAAATCGAGTCCTCGACAGCACGTTCGCGCGCCAGTCGCCTTTCTTCAATTTCTTGCTTCTTTCTTTGCTCTATAGAGCACCTGTTAGAACACGTAGTTCGCTGGTAGTCGAGTACTTACCAGCAACCCTAGATTTTTCCATCATTGCCTCATACTCTTTCAAATGTTTCACGTCTTCAACTTTATTCTTTGGGGGCAAATGTGTCGGCCTACCAAACCAAACATCAATATCCCTCCTTGACATTCGAAACCCGCCTAGTCCACCCACCTAGTCTTGCTAATCACCTGCTCCAACATGCTCGGCCCCACAGACCTGGCAACGCGGTGCGTCCTCACGGGCTCAGTTGCGGCCGGCGTCCTTGGCGGTGCTGAATCAGGCTGGACCGGCGTCTCGATTTGAGGCTTGGACGCGGGGTCGACTGACGCTGCCGCGATTTTGGTGTCAATCGTCAAGTTGGGTATGGGTAGTGACACGGACGCCGAGATAACCGTTGGTTTGACGTAAGGTTTGGGAGACGTGGATTCGGCACGGGCAGGGTGGGTATCGGCATATGTA
Organism: Ceratobasidium sp. 414; assembly: GCA_019616945.1. Classification (NCBI taxonomy): domain Eukaryota; kingdom Fungi; phylum Basidiomycota; class Agaricomycetes; order Cantharellales; family Ceratobasidiaceae; genus Ceratobasidium; species Ceratobasidium sp. 414. Next base: position 30,665 of record WSTK01000341.1, read on the forward strand.
TATTCTGGGCGTGGAGAGACAGGCAGTGGGATGTCAACGGGAATGGTTGAGGAGGGTGGCGTAGGTTTGCTATGAGCAGACTGGTCGTCCAACGAGAGATCTTGTAGGGTGTTATCTAACTTCCTATTATCTAGGAAAGGACCTTAGCATGAACCATACACGTAATGGGAGCTTGATGTTGGGAATACCGAATGTGTGATGCACACGCCCAACGAGAGGGGCACCATAGCATAAACTACTCACCCTCTTCGTCTACATCCCCGGAAATGTCCAAACCTGAATCGGCGTGATGGCTACGCTGTACTGCGTCGGCAGTGTATTCACTGGCGTCCTGGTGGGCGTCGAGGCCGCCGTCATCGTTCGGCGAGCCAACTGCGGGGTCGTGCTGAACCCCGCTCGCGTCTTCTACATCGGCCACCATGACTTTAGGCGATTGAATAGCTGAGGAAGACTCATGAGACATAAGGCAGGTCAGCTTGCTCTAAGATAGACTCGCGGCGATCACGAGTAACAGTAATCGTCGTCGTAACGAGGTTGTTGTGCGAAACCAAGCCTGGTCATTGTGGCGGTGCTTGGGTGCCTGGGAACTCATTACACCCAAATAGGAGCGCAGCTCTTCCACTACCCGGAGGCAAAAATGAGTCACACAATAACTCTGGAGATGAGGAACAGTTGTTTATAGTAGGTAATATGCTACTAACACACAGCGAAGAGTCCAAATAATCTATCGACAACTGTCATAACATATATAAAACACGGCTTCATACAACCTTATCAAAGGTGACGCCATTGACAGTTCGTCCTTGCATCGACTTCTTCACGTTCTGGACGAACGCATCTCGGTTCTTTCGGAGCTCCTCGGCGGCCTCTGCATGAGATCATTCATATTGTTAACCTCAAGAGTCTATAAACGAGGGAGGAAAACACACCCTTGTTCAAAGGATCCTCCGCGTTTGGCTCCAAGAACAGATACTGAAGTCCAACCATCACCGAGTTGAGGTTCAGCACAGGCTTCCAATCTTCTCGCAGAATGTTCAAGCAGACGTTGCCCTCGAGGTCAACATTGGGATGGTAAATCTGAACCCCCAAGCGCGTTGAATAAAAGTACGAAAGGATAGTATGCATTACGAACCTTGGGTATACACTTGACCTTCGGTGGCTCATGGGGATAGTTAGTGTTGATCGTGAAGGAGAACTTGAACTCTCCATCCTTGTACATCCCTACAATCAGGTCAGCGTATTAGCAAGACGAGAGTCAGGCTGTACTGACCTTCATCGGGCTTAATAGATAATACGAAGTTCAGCAAGTCCTCAGGGTTGGCAAAGTCAACTTTCATAGTCGACGGCAGATCGAGCTCAGTGATGTCTAGCCACGAGTAAGGAGTAAAGCGCCATACGCGGTTAGCAACATGTCGACGAAGCCACCATAGAAACATCACACACACACCTTTTTGAACCCGCAGTTGCGCCGCACTAGTCTTTGGTTTCTTCTTCGCCGCAGCATCCTCGTTCTTCTTCATGCTCCAAATCTGCCACGCACATACCAGCACATGAGTTCTCGGCTGCACACACGCCACACGACAACCCTAGCTCACCTTGATCATCTTGGTCGTTTAAAAGCAGACAATTAAGTGTGGATGTACGGAGCAGTCTATGTGGTCGTGAAAAACTGAGCGAAGGGAGAGGCGGGGTGGGCAAGGGTCGTGGTTGGGAGATGGATCGAGGTGGAAAGCGGTGGAATAACGCGGTGAGGTGGGCCGGGAGCGGATCACGTCAGCAGATCAAGCGCCGGTTTTATGCACACCCGGTCAGCACCGCCAGATACATGCGTCTGACTTGCGCCTGACTCACTGCGGTAGCATCTGTGCGTGCAGGTTGATTCGGCCTATTTCAATCCCGGAAACCTGCGCCAAGGCGAGTCGGAATCACGGTACCATCTCAAAGTATCAAGCCACACAAATTCTCTGTTTCAGACCAAATGCATCAACTGACGGATTCACGGTTGCAGCACACCACGGGGGGTGAACCAAATGAGGAAATGCATCAGCAAAAGCCGTCGTTCGAACGGAACTGCTGACCCTGTGCCAGCTCGGCTGGGGCACGAGTTACGGCTGCTCGACAGTCACAATGAGGTATGTGCACAGCGACGAATAGCTACTGCGCCGTTGGAAGACATAAAATTTGACTGCTGAATTAACGGCAGGATTCAGGCCATGTAACACACATGGTGGGCTATATGCGCGTTCTTGCCGCTTAGTTGTATAGATTTTTCATGCGGCACCAAACCTACATACTCAAAGAAACAAACTAGCGATAATATGCATATCCTTGGTCGAGGCTAAACCCACCGATCGAACAGGCTGCAGCACGACCATTCAGCTGTAGTGTCTACCTCCGTAAACGTGCATACGGAATTGGGGGGAGCTTCTGGCAATCTTGCCTCCAGCCCATTCAATTTCCCTCGGCTTCCTAGCTTCTTGCAATGTTCGACGTGGAGATTCTGGACACCAAGAATCCGGGTGATAAACGTAAGGTCGTCATCGTCGTAGCGACTAGACGCTAGGTATACGTGAGGCAATTGGGGCTGGAACTCGTTTTGAGCTTTGCGCCCCTCCAGCTCGACCCTCAGAGTCTCGATGTCCGATGGTTCGAAAGGCCCAAATTCACGGATTATCAAATGTTCCAATGAGGGAATCACCGTTGACAGTAGGAGCGGCCACCGACCTCGCTGCTTTCCATACATGGTACACGCCAGTGTTTTGATGTGTGCGCCACGGAGAAAGTCATCTATCAGAGGGCCATTGGATTTATTGACCTCAAGGCCTATGCTTAGCTCGTTCAGGCAGCGGGATAAAGGAATAAGCGACATCACGAGCCCCAGGCTCTCGTTGTCCATATCGTGCAGATGGAGTACTTCCAGATGGACAAGGGTAGCTGCCGCATTTGGGCCGTCAGAAGGTAGGACCTCGAAACCAGTTATCTTCAAAGTAGACAGATTTGGACTAGCAGAAAAGATGCCAGCGAGCTGTGATACTGAGAGTTCAATTTTCTGGGGGCATCCATCGTTTGAGAGGCGCAGATCAACAAGACCGTGGTAAGCAGCACTGGTGCATGGAATGAGTATCTTGCTCAAGTGGAGCACTGTCAATGAGCTCAGCATGGCCTCCGCACGCTCGGCCGACCACACAGGCAGGTTCCATGGAATGTAAGAGGGGGACATTATCCGCAGACGTAGCCCCTTTGCAGTTCCTACAGAGCCATGCTTGAACCAAGTCCCCAACACTCTGATAACGTCGGTTTGGCTATGAGTCCAAATATCAAGGATGCGAATCTGTGGCACAGCCTTCTTGAAGAACGCCGAGAAGCCTCCAAGACCCTCACCAACAACATGAAAATAGAGCGGAAGACCGTTCGAACGTTCGAGGGACAGATGGTGATATCTAATGTCATTCTTTGCTGAAATGCTCATCTGCGTCCACAAAGTCGGCGTGCTAAGCGCGACTCGCCGCCAGTACGAGCTGACCCCAGTGAACGAATTGGTTGATGGCATTATCGTGAATATACGAGTGAGGACGTCTGGAGGCAACGAATGGATCGGGGCTAGGGCGGATGACAAGTTCCTCGTGGCTGACAACGAGATCCTCGCCGAGCGTAGCGACTCTTCCTCGGAGGCGAGGCCCGTTAGCTCTGCATTTACGGCCGCTAGTGCCGACTCGATGTCCTTTCGGTCGTAGATTTTACGTGATGCGCGAGCGCAAACACTGTTGATGTCGGCGCAAGCGGCGAGGTACCCTTTAATAGTGGTGGCGAGCAGGGTACGGTATGTCCTCCAGTTGTCGAGGGAGCGATTGACGTCGACCCCATCTGCAAGCGTATTTGCTACGCCTAATTTTGGCGTTGTATGAAGACTAGATTGCGTCTGACAAAAAAACCACCAGCGTTACACAGATACCCACAACTCTGCGAACTGCTCACCTCGGACATTCCTTGAACCAATGGATATGTAAGTGGCTATTAGGATACAACAAACTTGTGGTTGGGGAGTTGAGCGATGGCTTGATTGTGGTGCGTTGTGGAGTAAACCCAAATGTGTCGAAAACGTGGCTGGCGTGAATCTAGAGTGCGACTCACCCGATTTGGCACAAAGAAGGGAACCAGCCAATCAACAGCCAGTCTATATTATGTCTCTCCCGTCCAGACCCGAGGACGAAGTGTTTATATGCCTTAAATAATCGCTATTAAACGGGTAGTTCTGGGCAAGCTACCGTGTCGTGTCGTGACTGTGCATATATCCATGGCCCGATGATGTACGTGTGTGTCAATAACCGACGATAGACGCGACCACAACTGTGCAAGGTTACCCAACTCATTCAGCCCAAGATAACAGAGTGGCGAGAGCCGGAATTCCCACCAAACGAGCATTTCTGAAAAATCCACGCATCACTGGCCTCGGAACTAATACCGACCAACTCTAGTTTATCCTAGTGCAAACCTGAAAATATCGCCGCTCAAGACATTTATACGTGTTAAGTGCGGGATGCGGTACGCAGCTTGCGGAGTCCGCAGGGCCGATACTGGGCCGCAGCCCCAGCCCGGCGCGTCACATG
>WSTK01000342.1:0-35198 GCA_019616945.1 Ceratobasidium sp. 414
GCTCCACCACAGTCAAAGTCGGCCGCAGCCGCGGTTTGGCTGCAGCCGGCTGCAACCTAGTTTGCGTTTTCCTGATGCAGCGTTTGTTGCTGATGTTTGTCATAGCTCGCATCCCATACCACATACCTCGTCTACAACGGGTCCAGCATGTAAATCCCAAAGCTAATTCCCTCAGGCAGACGGCCAACAGGTTCTAAAGCTATCGGCGCTCTCTTGTTCGACTGCCTCGTCAAGCCAAGTTGGCGACAACAACCAATCCTGAAGACCCTGATCAAGCGCAACAAGCGCCGAACCCTGGACTCCATCATCGTTCATCGTTGCGAGCTCTGCCCGACCTCTATGATAGCCACTCCCGAGCGTACTCGACGGCCCATTAAAAGTCGATACTAAACGGCAACGCCGAGTCAGCTGCACACCGCCGTTAGCAGGGAGTGGTCCGGGAAGTGCGGTGAACGTGAGCAGAACATATCTATTCTTTCTTCTATGGGGGTGGAGCTGAGAGCGTTGTTGTCGACGTCGAGATAGGTGCGAGAACAAATTTCGCAGCGTGTGTTCCCATCTAAACTGGAATCCCATCGTGGGCCCTTCAAGAGCTCTCCGCCAATAGCTCACCTGCCCAGAAAGTGGCACTACAACGGGCGTTTATTCAACGCCTTTCCTGGCGGTTACATCGACGCGTCCACCGCCCCTCAGTCGGTGGTCGGTCCTACTCTCCTGATCGTGTCTTCTCCGAGCACACATCGCTGCGCTGCCCAAGTTTTCCTGACATTTTACGAAGCACGTCGACGGTTGTGTACATCCTCTCTTTCTCGACTGCCTCCAGCAACCGCCTCTCCCCTAGGACCGAAAATCACGTTTCGATGCTACCACGGCGATTCCACTGCGTGGCAGGCGACAAAATGGGTTATAGTTATTTCGATGGCCGGGGCTTTGGTTCGAATGGAACACGGTCGTTGGAACTAGGGTGGGACCATCCGATCATGAACGCGGGTAAGTGGGACCGCTCGCCTTATTGGCGTATTTTGACTCGACTTGCTCACAGGGTGCCTCAGGCGTTTGGCAAACCCTTCTACATCCCTGGGCGCTCAAGTATCTGAACCAAGCCAGCCTTCGCTTCCTCTGTATCGGTGCCGTTACCATTGCCTGGCTCGCCTGCCACTCCCCTTAATACTACCCACTCGCCAAACTTGGGTTATGAACACGGCTTGGTCTGCGTCGTCAGTTGAATAATGATCCACTTGGGGTGTGAGCTTGGCTTAATGTGGATTTTTCGAGGCGATTCTGTTGAAGTACCCTGCGCAGTCACGTTCCAGGCAGGGTTCTGCCATTGGGGTCTCTGGGTGCGCGCTGGAGGACTTATCACCCGTCCCGATCCGTCGCCTCTGATTTCACAACCATTCCTTTTTGTGACCACAGGTCCAGCGACGAGAGACCAAGGTTGGCAATTCCAAATGTACGACTCAGTGGAGCAGTGGGAGCCAATTCATAGCGACGGCAACGAAAGTTGAAGCTGCGTCGACGTAGCCGCATGCTTGCCTCGGGTCCACGGTGAGCGTCGATCTGAACGCCTTTCGTTTCGCACCACATGCATAACGTAATTATTGTATTTAGGCTACATTGAGGTTGGTATGTCGCGACGCTAAACCGCCGTTGCGGTGCCTCGTTCCGCCGGCCCGCATAGGACCCTGATCTTCATGTCGTCATTTATTGATGTGGTGTCGATCTGGGGTGTGGCGCGTGGCTCATGCACCCTAGTTTGTGGAATGGTAAGGTCGTACGATCCTGATATGTTGATCCTGGTGACGCGTCGCACAGTGACGGCGCCCACCTTGGCTCGTCGGCCATCACGCTACTGCCAATTTCCAGCTCCCATACCAACCACAAGCTTAGGTCGACCGCACACCCCGACGCAAATAAAAATCGCATGCCTGGCCGCACCTCACTCGCCTGTACGCTCTGCAATACGCATCACTCACGGCCAGGGCTGGCGGTATCGAACGGTGTAGCTCACTCCTTCTGCCGAGCGAATGGCGAATATGGGTGGGGATGAGGAACCGCTCGCGGATCTGCCACCAACCTAGAGACTCTGAAACCGATGGCAACATAGTTCCAGCTTGCAGTCCGGGACGCTCGGTCGTCATTCGAGCAGCTCTCCGAAACTCGCATTAGTCTCTTCTCGCTCTGTTGCTCTCTAGTATGATTCTCGTGCGTCTCAAGCCCGGTCCCCACCCTCGCACGCCTCGATACCTTGGTCACCTGTGATCCGTGCCACCAAAATACGGGCAGACTGTTTTCCCTTCTGGACGAACCTCCTATCGCCACTACCATTTTTGGGGTCTATTCAAAAGCTGCACCGTTTCCCTCAGGCTACGCTACACGTGCAACTGCAGAGATGCCCGGATATTATTACCACTTGATCACCTGAAACAAACGAGCCGCCAAGCAGATTTGAGGGCTATTTTCGATCTTGTCAGACTAGCGCACTCCGTGACATGTCAAGAACCGTTCCAAAACAATACACGAGACGTGGTTTGCGCTAGTGTTTGAAATTGGAAATTGGGCAGAGGTGTGAACTTTGGAAGTACCCGTACCACCCTATCATTTAACTTGCCTCGGCTGAACACGGGAACGGACCGCGTGGTACACCCGGCAAATGTATATTTACCTTGATGGGCTCAAAACACGTTGACTTTTTCGCTAGCTCGACTATTGGTACCGCCCGCGCCACGTTCGCCCCAGACGGCGCCCTCGCTGCAAACTGGATGAACCTCATACCACCAACCTCACCCACCTGGATCACCGATGGCATGGGGGCTGGTCAAAGAGACTCCCGCCGTACGTGGTTCGATTCATACCATAGGATGGCTGAGTTCGAGACCGCCTACAAAGTATCCCTAGTACAAATATATTGCCCGAAACTGTACCCTTATTGCGAGACAAAGATTCATTATAACTTGCGAGGCACAGCGGTTCTGTCGTAGCGGCCCGAGTGCCCAGCCAGGTTAGCAATGCTTGGAAGCCACGTAAAACGCACCTTTCAAAAACATGCCTTCAAGCCGCGAACATGCCTTCAAGCCGCGAGTCTCCGTGTCGTGGTTTGGGCCATAATTTGCAGAACGCGCGGACGAACCACAAACAAAGAGCCCAACACCCGCAAACATTGGACAACAAATTGTCACTTTGAGAATAGCGCAAAAGGAATCCTCGTACATGCAAATGTGAACATATGAGTTTGAACCCGTAATACAACTAGATAGGCGGCCACACAAATATGCCGTATATAGTTTACTCTTCGGATCGAACGCCGTACTGGAAGCAGAGTGCGTGGAGCGAGGGAGTCACATATCCAGGCTCAATTGACTTGAAAAATGAGAATATCCAACCCCATTCACTGGATTATAATCAACCCGTATATCTCATATACAAAGTATTGTTACACTGTGACACCCGCACTCGGCGTCAAGCAAGGACCTTTTTTCTTAAAAGCTAAAATCAGAGTTGATTTGATCTTAAAAAGTCGGTCGGAGGCTATCCAACTTGTTTACCACCAGTGATACTTGTCCCACTTTGCTCGACCCGGACGAATATGCCGCTCTGAGTCATATTCTATCTGTTTCAGGAGGTGGCTCATGGTCTCTGAAGGGTCAATGAATTGTAAGCACCACACGCAGCCTGTATGCGGATCGTCGGCCAACAACCACCATTCCATTCTGCGAAAACAGAATAAATAATGAATTACCGGAAATATATATATAAACGTTGAACGGCGCGCTCCGCTGGAGGTACACAATACACCCGGTCCCTGGCACAGTGCCCGTCGATATGGCGCGGTAATCCATGGTTCCCGACACGGGGATATGCAGCATACGTTTCACCGAAAGCCCGAGAGACGTGCATGGAAGTTCCGGTAGGAGTCGTGGCCGAACAGAGACATAATTTTTCGAATGAGTTGTTTGGGGAGCCTAAACCGAAGCGGAAGCAATTTGTTTCAAAGCAGGGGTCTGCGCCCTCGGTGTTTTGTCCACCGTCAGCCGTGGGCTCAGAAGGTGTGTCGCGAGGGAGTCGTCACGTCACGAAAAAATAGCAGGTGCGAGCGGTGCACTGTATCATCGTCAACTGCAGTGGCGGGTATGTGCCGACCAGAAAAGACGGCGCCAGTCTCGGTAATGCGACCATATTTTCACAGGTTGTTGACCATCTACACGGTCTCATGCTCGAGATCCTGCCGTCGTCCAACCGAGGGCGGAATGCGATAAGGCGCCCACGAAACCAATAGTAGTTCCTGCTAATATTGGTCTCCCGAGCCGAGAACTAACCGGGTGGTTCGTGACAATGGAGTGTCACGCGGTCCCGGCGCAGTAACTGTAGGGGGTTTAGGGGTTCTCCCCGTGGAAAGCACAGTGGAAAGGCTGAGAAAATCGCTACTAAGTTCCTTTGTCTGACAACATTTTCACAATATTTTCTGGGCGTTCTGCTGAGGTGAAAAGCCCCAATCCCCCCCTAGAAAGAGTGAGCTCTTTTCCGAGTTTATAATTGACAGTGTATGCTCGTTTCGAGCTGTTTTTGAAGGCGGGGGCCCATTGGGCAGCACAGATGGGCGGGAGCAGCAGCATTCATTGGTTTCCAGCAGCAGATGTCAAACGAGTCACACATCTCCATCGCGTCGGGGTTCGACGGTTTCTCTATGCTATCAAGAAGTATTGTCTGTACCAAGTCTACAGACATGCGCTGCGCGATCTTTCGGCTAGTGCATGTAGGCGCACCCCAGTCGTTCAGCTGAGGGTACGGTCGGGGTTAGTTTAGCGTACCCCTCGTGTCCCCGAAAAACATCAAAGTTTGACGGGGGCCATCGAGAGACGGTGGCAATGTACTTATCCGCGTACGCGAAGGATGTGCATGCGTTGGGATGCGGGTACGGCTAACGAATGGTGCGTGACCCATAGTGACAACCCGGTCATCGAGTCAGACAGTTGAAGCTGCGCACCGAAGCAGAGTGTACTTTTGTAGAAATATGCCAGGAAAGCACTGGTCACCATGTCGTCGTCGTAGGAGCAATTTGGCGCCATCAGCGAACCCTGATGCAGGGAATGGGGGTTCAAGCGCAACCAGAGATCACCGTCCAAACCAGCAATCACATGTTTACAACTGGCCAAAATGAGTGGGCTGAATTCAACCTAAACATTGGCGCTGGTATTATTGTTGAGCTTTTCTCCGTTCGACCTTGGCTGGCGATTTGAAATTCGTCCGGGATCAACCGATGTGCGGTTGATTAGCTCAGTTGGTTAGAGCGCCGAGCTAATAACTCGGAGGCCATCGGTTCGAGACCGATATTGACCATATTTTTATTTATTTATTTGTGAGTCCAAGCGGCTGTCTTGCATCAACAGTTGATTGCAGTTCAATGCGACATCAAAATTTAGCAACTGTAACGCAATACCGATTGTCGCGCTTGGCGTCGAAACTCACGAGTGGAAAGAAATCCAGCCTCACCAAGATCAACCATGTGTTGAACACGTACCAATGGTGGAACATCTTTTGAATTGAAGAATTAACGAGCTATTTGCCACGTGATGGCCTTGTTCAACTGCCGACCACCACCGTGCCTCCAACAATATGGTGCGCCTCCTAAACGTCAAGCCTCAGCGCCTCTGTGCCTGTTTTGCTGGCAGGCTGTTCACCTTTTCGAGTGGCTCTTTCTCATCCATCACACCAGATTGGAACTCGCCGCTACGGCCCATTTCTGCTTTTTACCTCCTGTGGTTGCGGATCATCCCGTGGGCGGCAACCAGAAAAATGACGCCCTAGCACATCTGCGCGACAAGCCGATCGATGATCTGTATTGCCCATACTTTCATTGATGATCGAGGGCAACCTGGCTCGAAAACTTTTGCACCGCTGGAATGGGCAACTTTGAAACTGTGCCTAGCAACATTCCGCCCCCACCGTAACTCTGCTGAGGAAGCCAGGTGCCGCCGCGCCTGATTTATGAAAAAAGGGTTTATTTTGCGCCATGAGTGGAACCCAACGCTGGTATGTGTCGTCCACGCCCGCGTGATGTGGGCTGTACTTATTCGGAACTTCAACGAATTTTTAGCGCGGCGGCCTGGCCCTGCGAAAAGCTTATTCCAGGCCGGACAGAAACCACCGGGTTGCGTCGCCCCAGGTTTAACCCTGACGTGATCGCACTTACCGTTTTGGGAACTGTATCAGATCTTTTTATCTCGCCGTTCTCATCCTTGGGTACCCTGTATAAAATCCCAGCCCGCTGCGCGAGTCTCTTTACAACAACAGCTTTCTTCAACCCTCCCCTCCCACACGGGACCCACCTTGAGTTTTCTCACACCCCGTTGACCATGTCTCATCTCCTCTCTCCCACTGCCCGGCCAACGCCGTCGCCCGTCCAAGGGGTCCCCCGAGGTCCCGACTCTCCAGGCATGAGTACGTTCAGCGCCGAGACCCTACGTGGCAATACCGAGACCTACGAAAAATTTGGGATCGAGCCTTCTCAGGAGGCCGAGTCAACCTCCCCGGCCTTGAGACCAGATCCTGTCGCTGGCGCCGCACCAGGCAGTGATGCCGATTTCCCCAACAAATGGTCCAAAATTCGGTTCGTTCTTCTTCGTTTCAAGCTCGTGGCCTTTTGCTAACTTCATTTGCGTTCTTACAGGCACAACCTAAGGGAGCCATTCGCCGAGTTCCTTGGGGTATGTGATCTCAGTTCCGCTGGAATTTTTTCATGCTAATCTTCCCACTCAAGACGGTGGTACTCGTCATGTTTGGTTGCGGCGCTGCGTGCCAGGTCACCCTTTCTCATAGTACCGCCGTCGCAGCCAGCCCTAAGGGTGTGAGTATTATCTGATATCATCTGATTCATAGGATTATCCCTGATCACATTTCACAGGACTACATATCTTCGGCATTTGGTTGGGGCATTGGCGTGGCACTCGGCGTCTGGGTATCTGGTGGGATCTCAGTAAGTCTACCCTTTCTATCGGAGCCCGCATTTCATCTCAACGCCGGATAGGGTGGGCACATCAACCCCGCAGTGACCCTTGCCATGGCTACTTTCCGGGGCTTCCCGTGGAAAAAGGTCCCCGCTTTCATTCTGGCGCAGATCCTCGGAGGATTGACTGGCGCCGGTCTGGTGTTTGCCAACTACCATCGAGCTATCGACTTGTATGAAGGGGGTCCCGGTAAGCGGTCTGTTCCTGGCACTGCGGGACTCTTTGCCACGTTCCCGGTACGTCCATGCACCGGCTTCTTGATGTGTAACATTTACTGATTAGCGGCTCTGTCCTGTAGCTGCACTACATGACCAATGGTGTGTGCTCTGCTATATGCGCCTTGTCGATTTTTTATTGAGACTTTGCGATAGTGCAAAGCTTCTTCCAAGAGTTCTTGGCCACAGCCCTATTGCTCATCGTAATTTGTGCTGCAACGGACAAGCGAAACGCATCACCACCGGCTGGGCTGCTCCCGCTTGCGTTGTTCATCACGGTATTTGGTATCGCCACGTGCTTTGGGATGCAGTCGTCGTAAGTAACCGTAGTATATCGGACCTGGGATTTGCACGAATAACACCCTATAGCTACGCGATCAACCCTGCTCGTGATCTAGGGCCGCGTCTGATGTGCTGGATGGCTGGATACGGCCGCGAAGGTGGGTTTAATTACGAGTCGCAATTCTGTTCTCGTCTCACTTTTCTGTTGATAGTGTGGAACTTCCGCAGCCAGTACTGGCTATACACCCCAATCGTGCGTCTCCTATGCTCATCCTGAATCTTGCGTGTCTGACTCGATTGATTAGATTGGTCCGATTACGGGTGCTCTCGCTGGCACGGCTATCTACGACGCATTTTTGTACACTGACCCCGAGAGCATCTTCAACAAGCCGTGAGTGACATGTTCTCTTGTCATGGACTTTTCACTCATTCTTTGATGTGTAGAGCCCCCAGCGTGCGTCGCGAGAGGACAGACTCACCGGTCTAGGCGACGAGTCGGGCTACTCTATTTCAGGATAGGTCCCTGCATAGCACTTTGCATATCTGCTAGCTTTCGTATTTCGCTTTGAGTTTTGGGTTCATACTGGGTTACAAAGGGCATTCATCGGGGTACTTACAAGATGGGATCAGCATACTACACGGAACACATTCACAAGATGTATTTTACTAGCTCATGCAATATACCCCCGGATTTCGTCTTGCAATGTGATGGATATCCGCTGATTTGCTTCTCTCTTGGGTAATAAATCCGCATTGGAGGGGAGGGTTGTGTGACCGACTTTGTGGAACCGAGCCTAATAGGTAGGGTGGCAACAGGGCAGATTTCGGAGGCACTGGGATAGTACGTGATGCGACGTAAATATTACTCTCGGCTTTGAAAATATCCTTCAGCTGAACGAAATAGAGAGGCAGCGAACAGTACGAATAAGTATGTAAGGCCGGGCGAATGACCAAGTCGATCATTGTGATTTCAGCCCATGCTCGCTTCATCCTTGTTGATTGCCCTTATGGAGGTCCAGCCAGTTCCCGTCAACTCATCTATGCTTGCTGCTGTTTGCGAAATGTCTGAAATGGCGCTTGCTTCTTGGCCAAACATGTAGGCTAGAGTTTAAAATTCATCATGCACGAAGCAACTACCGTGAGAGCAAGATCCAAGGTGCAAAATCGGCGCATAGATGAGGGCGAATCTATCTGAAAAAGGGAGTGGAAAAACTCCGGGTGGCGAGAGTTCTGACCAGGTGCCCTAATCCCAGGTTCATATCCACCCGATGAAGCAACTCGCTAGTCGTTCGTGATCGAGGATAACAATCACACGAAGTGGGGTTACAATATTCATAGCGGAAGAATAGGGGTTGCTATCAAACTACTGGACCAAACTCGTGGCATTCAACTTCCGATATAGTCCATTAATGTGACAGTAAACGTTCGCGACCGCGTGTTCGCCAAGTATGTTATCTATAACCTGGGTACACCTACAGTTATAGGATGGCCCCCATTATTTTCTGTCCGGCGCTTCTATTCGACGGGTGCTTCCGATTCGTGAGCTCCAGGCGCGATTTTTGAATAGTCAACCCCACACCGTACAGCCACAAACGTGGGTGACTTGTTCAGTTCAGCGACCGATCAAGAGCTTGGAGATCAATCGCCGGGAGAATCAGAGCTTAGCTAAAGTAGGTAAGGGTGTGTATTTATGGGTAACAAGGGAAAGAAGGCCGGCTGGTGTTAACCGGTGGTGGGAGCTGCGTTAACCGGTGGCGATAACGGAGCGCGCAGGCGTGAACTGGGCAGATATGGCGCACACGTTGTTTAACGCCGGCGCTCATCAGGTGGGTATTGAATTTGTGAAATATAGGGGAAAGTGGCGGACACTACTCATGATCGTCAGGTCGTGCAATACTAGATGAGCGGAGGGTACCTAGTCAGATACTAGTTCGAGCTGCACGATATCCAAACCACTGTATTCAACGGAGATACCCTCTGCTAGTCAAACTAAGATGCATATTTTAGCACATGTAAAGCGGGCGGCTTGTATCGCTAGTGTAGCTTCGTTTCAAGGCTCCTTCGAGAGTTGGTTCTCTTCCTGGGCCATTGACGCATGAAGATCTCAACCACACACCGTCAAACCCCGCAATGCGACCCTCCATCGAGGCAATGGCCGGCTGGACATAGCCGGTGGTAGAAGATGTGCTGTCCGGCGGCCTCTGGGAACCACACGTAGTTCCAATGCAAATGACGGTGCTAGCGCCCAAAGATTCGGATCGGACCTACTACCGAGACCGTCAGGGAGCGGCGTGGTTGGTTGACCGATCCTACATGAGGCAGTGGTGAGCGTGGTCGGTTGTTCGGTTCGATTGGCCTGGGCTTGGCGGTCTGGCGACTTTGGTCAAACGAAGACTGTGAAGGACGATCTGCCTCCTGATAGGTAAACTAGAGCGTAGTTGGAGTGCATGTGGTAACGCGTTAGGGGTCATGCGGAAACGAGGTTGAGAAAAGCACTCTCATATCACGTCATTGTACGCCGCGTGCCGTGTGTAGCGTATGGTCTGCGCGGAATGTCCCCGCCAGTAACCAGCACTTAGGGGCGCGGAAATTACTCCACATAGTTGTAGTACCATCCCCTATATCGCCGTATAATGGGGTTCTTGCGATAAAAATATAATAGTGTCCCAAAATAATATTAGTTGTACAAATTGCCATGTAGTAATTCAAGTCATTCCTAGCCTTGAAAACGCCAACTCGTTCAGCCTGAACTAGGCGAAATATGGTCATATATGCGAGCCAATTTTTATCGAAGTTAGTCATCGGCACAAAACTAAAGCAACCTGGTAGCTCGATCGTCATCACCATCGTCTCTCGTACTCGTTTCATGCTGGTTTGTTGAGTTGATACCGATGTCTAGGCATATATAGCTGTACCCAAGGACATACTATTACTCTGAAGCAAAGCACGCATGATTACTGCGGGGAAGCATGACTAGGCACTCCTCGGGGCGTACTCAGCCAGATGGTAGACCTTTCCCTGAGTAAAGACGAGCTGCCCCTGAAACGCGAAAGGGAATACTGCACATCCTGAAATACAACAGGCCCGGATAGGGATATGTCATGGCTGTTCTCCCGAGCGTGTATATATGCATGTATGCGTCTGATTCAGGGGGTTTCCCTCCCTGGCCGTCGTCGGCTGTTCACCATGGCCGCGCGATCGCGACAATCTCGTGCATCGGCCTCCCTCCCAGCTTACTCGTCGCCTCGCCCAAACCCTACTTCTTACATCGAATGCTAACTGCAGAGTACGAGGTAGGGCACCTGGCCAGGGGGGCGATTAACGCACTGAAATGTCTGCCGGCGCAGCCTTGGGAGGAGCATCAGAATGCCCCCCGGCAGAAGGGAGCGGGCAAACAACCCCAACTTTCTAAAAAAGGGCTGGGTAACGCGCTGATATCCCGAGTCACCACATATTTCCATAGACCATAGGGCACGCCTGGTAAGAATGCCTAGTGATGCGAATGGTATAGGCGCCACATTGAAATATGTTTGATAGGACTCACCGCCGATCTACGGCTGGAAGCTAAGGCGTGGTGCCCGAACACTTTACTCCAACCACCATTTTTTTGTTTCAGGTCCATAAGCTGGCCCTGAGGGAGTGATTAAAGAGTAAACCACACCTCGAGTGCCTGAGTTACAGCAAACCAGGCCCCACTACCTTAGACCAATACTGGTGGAGTTTAATCTTCTGGTGTATTCTTCCCTAATTTTCCAAACCCAACCGGGTGCTTGGAGTGTTGGAGGTGCAGGCTTACATCCACCGAATTATTCCATGCCAACAGTCGAGCATCAGCCCAGAAGGCAAATCCGACATCTGTATACGAAAACGCTGAACCGCCTTCCGCGCCACATCCCAGCGACTGTATGGTAAAGTACCAAGTTTAGGAGGAGTTGGGCTGCAGAGGGCTAATCACGTGACACTTCCGCACTCGCCTGCCAGATGACGACCATAACTCCCTGCGGCACCACAATTTTTGCCTAAGAGAATATGATCTCGTACTATCAGCAATCTTTTTGTTATAATCCATACAGAGCCCTTGTTGTAATGCCTTACAGTGCGATCTACCCTCCTGATTATGCGCATTTACCAAACCAACCTACCTGGTACCACCACAAGCTTTTCGACACCACACAGCAGAATTTCCCTCGTACTCTCTGCTTCTACGTGTATTGAGGACCCAGTCTGCGGCCAAGTATTCTGTTCTGCTATTCGGTCGCCGCTTGAACTTCAATCCCCGGCTCGCCAATCTGAACTGCCCTATAGTTATCCCCTTTGTGCATGATACTGCTAGACTTGGGGGTTGCAGCTAGATAATTTAACATTAGAGGAACATGTCTGTTCAATTAGCCTGTTGGCCGCCTATGCTATAAGTAGTATCAGCTACGATGCCACTCTTGGCAATGCGACATAGTCCATTGGCCTTCAGGAAGGGACTCGCCACGCGGCACCATATTCTGAACTAGTGGCTGGAGAACACCTCAAAGACATTGTTCGAAATGTGAAACCGTAATTGCTTGTACACCGCAACGAACGCATGTTTTATTCAATCCCGTTGGAAGACCCGGTGGTTATTAGTCACTTTTCCTCTCATCCTCCCCATCTCCATCTTCTTCATCTCCATCTTCCTCATCCCCATCATCCAAAGTGCCACCCTCCTCTCGATACCTAGCGTACATTGCTTCTTGCTCAGGCCCTTCTGGTAGAAGCGTAGCTACCGTCACCAACGCTTCCTGAAGCTATAGCGATCGAAATGTTAAGCATCGAATTTTTACCCTAGTTCCAAAAGCTCTTACAAGTGGTTTGAGGTCTTCCTCGTCTACAGGCGCCTTGTTATTCGCATTGGATGATTGTTCTCGCAAGTAGTCAAGTTTCTCAATTGCTGTGTCAGGAAACTAGATCAGTTTCACGCTCATAAAAGCCCGAGTTGGCCAAACCCACCCGTTTTTAGAGAATCAACCGCCTTCTTTCGCAGGCTCCCACCACCCTCGTTCTCATCCGCGTCCTCCAATATTTCGGCTATCGCCGCACCAACCGCCAACCCCGCCTGCGCCTCTCCGAAAACTGCCTGAGCGAGAACATTCGTAGCAATGTTCGGCATCCCCACGATCCGCGCGAACAGTACCCGAGCGTTGAGAAGGTGCTCATGCTTCATAATCCGAGTCGAGTCCCCTACGTCTTCGGGATCTTGGGGTAAGCACTCCGCGACGGCCAGTACATTTCGCGCAGCATCTATTAGTGAATGTGCGAATCGACCGTCTCTAGTTAATTTCTCTGCATCGTCCCCGCCTTCCAAGGATGTGTCCGGACGGTTATCCAGAGCGTACAAGAGGCGGTCGGTTCCCCGCTGCAGCGAGACATGGTGATCTGGATCGGCAAGTTGAGGGGTGCCCAACGTAGGTGGGGTTCCATTTGAGAATTGAGCGCCGGTCACATCTTCGTCCTCATCTTCGTCCAAGTCGATTCGTGATCGGGCGGCGCCAACGAGGGCCCGTCCCCACACCACCTCGAGCTAAGGCGGAGTGTGTTCAGAAATTTAGTGATAAATTCTAGTCAAAATACACTTACATCCCATGCTCTCCCCTGCTTCCGAGCATCTAGCGCTTTCTGTCCCTCCTCGCAAGCTGCCAAGGCAGATAAAACATAAGTGATAGGTTCGGCTGGTTCGTCTTGCGTCAGGTCAGAAGCATCTGCCCGAGCGAATGCCGACATTAGGAACCAAGCCGAGGCATAGATTGTATAGAAAGCAGACTATTTAAAGGTAAATTAATTCAGGCAACAGTATACGATGATTGTGACTTACAGCCGGCTCTACTGAGCTAGTAGGCCCGGAATCCCCTAGCGGTGAATAAATCATAGTCGGGTCTTTATGCACGGACACTAATCGTGCACATTCGTGCAAAACACCGCGAATGAGCGGGAGAGCAGCTGCTGGGTTTTCTCCTAGCGCGACAACATAACAGAATCTAGATCAATCAAAACCTAATTACCCGAACACAAGCTGGAAACCACCCACCATAAGACAAATCCAACGCATTCTCAAACAATTCCTTCAAGTCACTCCAATCCTGCGCGTTGAGCGTCTTTTGGTCTATCTCTGGTTGTGAGTCATTAGCGCGGGATCTTTTGGTACTAGGTCCAAGTTCCGCGCTCGCCCCAACATTCTTTCGGGAAGCCAAAAGTCCCCGGGGTCGCTTAAGGTTTTTGCGTCCGTCAGGTTGAGGCGTAGACATGGTGAGGGCGAGGAATCAAAATTCAAACCAAGTTCAGGGCAAGGCGGTGCAGATGTCACATGACTAGACGACGCAGGCTGGATAACGGAATTATTCTAAAACAACAGCGCCAGCTAAATTACGCTGCCTTTGGAGCGAGGCGACTTATGGGACCTTGGTGTGGTTATTGCCACTATTGAGCAAGATAAGCCTGCGTACTGGGGGTTCGTAACCAAGCTCCCGAAGGGGCACCTGCTTGTGTACACGCGGCAGCCAGCGGGAATAAGTGCATGGTTATGGAGGGCTATAGGCGCTATGTGGTGCTACCATAGCGCTACATAGCGCCCGTGGCTCCACACGGCCTTGTGGGATTTCCTGATGGCGGCGGGATACGAGCGCACTATGCCACATAACCTGAGATGTTTCGGCTCAACCTCCCTCCACCTATTTTAGAGGGTTTCTATGATATTTGGCGTCTAAGGCGATCCCGTATTCCTTGCTGTGTATTGCTGTGCCTTCCTCGTGGTATCAATACGACTAACATGGTCGATGCCAAGTCACAATCATACCCCTTCGTCAACGGTTTCAGACCTGACTCGAGCGCGTACTAAGCCATCTCATTTCTCGCAGATATTCAAGAGCGTTCGCGAGATGCTGTGGCCATCTTGCCACTATTTGGCACTTCACTCCCCGTGACCTCTGGCTAAACTTCATGGGCTGGATATGTATTCAGCGAGGGAGAGCATGGCGCATATAGTGAATATATCATAGTCTATCAGAGAAATTGTCTAATCGCCCATATTCCTTACCGTATGTCCCAACCCTGGATCCTATATCGTACTGCCAGCGACTGGAGTCGCAGCATTCTCACCCCCGCCTGAGCTTTCCCCTTTTCCTTTCCCCTTCCGCCTACCACCCCCTCTGCCTCTTCTCTTGTTCTTTCCTTCTCCGCCGCCCTTATCCCCTTCCATCTCCCTCTTAACTCTAGCCTCCTCCGCGTTCCACCACTGCATGAACTCAAACTCGGCCGCTAGCTCTTCCGTTTCGCGGGCCCGAGCGAGTTCTTGTGCTTGCAACTCTCTGGCCCGCCTTTGTTCCTCTTCTTGGATCTCTCGCAAGCTTTGTTTCGCCTTGCCAGCTCCAGATTCGTTCTTTTGGGCGTGTTGTTGTTGTTGGATTGCGGAGAAGGATACAGAGCCCGTGAGACCCGGAGGTGGAGCCGGCACTGAGGGGGGAGTAGTCCAGGCATCCCTAACAAAATATGTCAGTATCTAGTCTGTGGAGATCTGACCTCTCATGATGACTTACGGAGCACCCCGCCTCTTGGTATTCTCCGCCCCACTAACCGACCTTTTGGGCACAATTACCGGTCCCAGACCCGGAAACACAGGTGGCGCCGGTGAGGTTACGGGAATTGGCGCCGGACGTGCAGGCTTCGCTGGTTGAGGTTGGAGCGTAGTAGGCTTAGGAACCGCAGAGGGAGATGGGCCGGAAGCCAATCGCAGTCGTACACTCGAATCAAGCAAACTTGGGGGTTCTCCGATATGCGGTCCCGGTTGAGCGGATGTCCCACTATGGTCTCGCCATGACGTGCTCGCGGAGGCAGGGGGAGTCGCAGTCTGGGAAATCTGCTTTGGCCGGTCCTTCTGAGGCATTTTACTAGAGAGTGAGGGTTGAGTGGATCCTTCGACTCCAGCAATGCGCACTGTTGGGGAGCGAGTTGCACGTGATCCGGCGGCTTCGTCGGCCATGATGGATCGCATGTCTAGTCTCCTACAAGGATGGTTTAGCGCGAGAATACAGAATAAAGCATATACTCACTCAGGTTTCATCGCACTCATCCCTTTCCAAACTGGGGCTGGCAAACTAGCAGGAGGCGGAGACGCAAACACGGTCCCGCTGCCACCCAGATCCAACTTCGGAATAGCCTCCGCCCGCTCTTCATCCATTGCAAACATCCCGCCACACAAAGTTGGGCTAGAACTCGTTTTTTGTGGCGTCGACGCATTAATCGAAGTTGTGCGTCGGGGAGTTTTGGGCGATGTCGGACTACTTGGGGACAGCCTAGGCGATTTGGTTGGCCGGCCGGGCGGACAGGTGCGTGCAATAACCGGTGGGAAGTCTTGAAGGTCGGACCAGGCTTTATGTTTCTCCATCAGACGAGCGAGCCATGTTCCTGACCGAGTACGGGGGAGCTTGATAGCTTGTTGGGCGCGAACAAATGTGGCGAGCTCCTTCATCGTATCGTGTGGGACGTCGTCCAAGAGCCGCTTCTCGAGAAGACATTCCATATTGACCGCAATGTATTCGTGCAAACGAGTTTTGAGTTTGGGCGAGTGCAGCGGGGATACGTTGGCGAGGATGGAGGTACAATTATGCAGCGTCACGTGCCGTAGAATCACAACCGAGCAAATCTCTGAAAGCTGCTCGAGCATCAACTCGTTCTATCCCACCATATCAGCATATCTTCAACCCGGATTTGAAGAAAAACTCACCGCTGCAGACATAACACTAAACACAAAATCAACCAATTCGTCCGCCGACTTGACGAAACCTGTCTCCACAGTCAACCTTCCCCTCCTTACGCACGTCGTGTCCAATCACTCACCAACATCATCGAACAACTCCACTCCCGCCCCGCAACACATGTACCTGACTACATACCACATTGCTTTCCACTCTAAATGCTTCAAATCTACGCATATGACCCCCTCGTCGTCCCATCTATTCCGCGTCCACTCGGGCTCGTCGAAAAACGCGGCAAAGAACGGCGAGCAAGCGCGCAAGACGACCGAGTGACAGAGCACAGACCGGTCGGCGAGGTCGAGCGAGATATCATGTGGGACGATGATTTGGCCAACGATTTGCGCCGAGTCAAAGAGATGGGTAAAGTCGGCGTCGAGTGTAGGTGCAGGTGTGCGTTTACCGATAGTCTCGACGGCGTAGCGGAGAGCTGGGAGATCCAAAACCTGAGCGAGACGTTGCATATCCGAGCGGATCGACATGGGTTTCGCCTTGATTTCGGACAATCCACCCGCAACTGGTATGCTGACCCGTCGGTCCCAGATGGCACAGACATTATCCGAGTAGAGATAGTTGAGAAGGACCAAGACCGACAGAGCGTGACATCCAGATATCGAAAGCGCCCCGGTTGGCCTGGAGTGCTTGATGACCAGACCTTCTCCGCTGAGATCGTTCCCCGCAAGTACCCCTCTGAGCGCCTGGCACCTCGCCAATAGAACAGCTCGATGTACCGGTACGTCCACGGCTCCGAACACCCTCATATCCGCCCCATGCAACACATGATGGTCCAACTCCACCTTCACTCCGCCGCCCTCCACCACCAAACACAATCTCTCCGCCAACTTGACATCCCTAACAATCCCCTCGCTTTCTTCGTCCTCCTCGTCCCCTTCCTCATTCACCACACTCCGCTCTGGCCCGACATCCGCCTCGCCCAACGCAGCCAAGTAGGACTGCATCCTGCCAACACCCTCCGCCAAGCTCTTCCCCTCGACAACGAGAGGTTTGATCACCGTATCCGTCCGCAACGCCGCAAATCCGGCCGTTGAATTCGCAGCGACGGCTACCACACGCTGCAACCCAGTCATGCGCTGATACTTGTGCGTCCTATGCGCTCCACCCAGCAACCCAGCCGTCGATCCAGATCCAGAGGAAATACTCGGTCCTTTGACCGGTCGGGGAGCATGCACAAATACGTGCCCGCTGGCAGTACAAACGATAATCGTCCCGTCTGCTCCGAGCGCGATATCGTGCGCCGCCGCTACGCGTCGCCGGAGTGTCCATACTCTTTGAGGGCGGACGTTGGGGCTTGAAGCAGATTCGGAAGTTTGGTTGTCTGGGAGGGTGAAGAGGAAGACGTCGCCAGAGATGGTGAGAGCGGCGAACGCGGTGTCGTTGCATGTGACCTTGGCGATTTGGATGCGATTCATGACCTGGGGTGGGCGGTAGCGATGCGGGAAGACGGGAGGAGGAAATCTAGGGGCGTGTTAGAATACGTGAGATTGGGGGGTTGCTTGAACTGACTGAATGCGGAAATGCGTCCCATTCCAGAAACATACCACATCCCTAGTCACCAACAAGCACGCCATCGCGTTATCCTTAGCCAACAAATTCGTTATTACCTTAATTCCCAAGGACAAAAATTACTCACGGAAATAGCCACATCCATGACCTTGGACACTGCTGCGACTTTCCGGGGCAAAACCTGCCAGCCTGGTGTTCCCTTGGCATACCCCAATTGACCCGTATTCGTACCCCACGTATACAAGTCCTTTTCCGTCCAACACACGCTCGCCGTCTTGCACGCCGCAATCCCAACCACCTCTTCCTTCCGAAGTGGTCCAATAATGCGCTTCGGCGAGACCTGGACTTGGTTCTCGACCGTATCCGCTTTGGACTTGCCGGGAGTCGTATCAGTTGGTTCAATGACGTAACCAAGCTGGTGGAATCGGTTCATCCCCCAAGAGAGCACGTTTCCGTCTGCAGTAAGAGCCAAGGTGTGGTCGAGGCCGAGTGCGATAGCCTTGATAGTTTGGTTTTCAAGCCCGGAGACTTTGGTGAAGCTATACTGTGCGTGTTGCTTCGTCCCGAGTCTAAATATAGGCCGGTATTAGTAATGCGACGGGGCAAGTTCGTCATATTCAACTTACCGTCCAACTCCACCAAATCCGCAGACTTCGAGGTTTCCGCGAGGTTCGTTGGTCAAGATCGCTAAATTATGGGTGTAAATAACTTGTAATTTACGAGGAGTTAACACTTACCCGTATGTAGACGTGACATGGCAATATGTTTCACACAGATCGGGCTAAATCGAGCACTTCCAGTAAGTCTCTCCGTAACTTCTGTTGGGCGCGTGACATGAATAGCCTCAGGATAAGTACGGTCGTCTGCATCCCCAACACCCAGGGTCGCATTCCTGCAGGGTGTAAGCCAAGTATACTCCGTATTTGAGCTATGCCCACCTGTTACTGCCCCATACCAGCAAATCTCGGGACACCTCGGTAGACACGTCAGGAGCCGTACCCTCGACTGTCGCATTATAAACATCAAATGATGTCGTCCCCTCCAAGTCCCGGATCCCCGTATCGATATCATTGCGAGCAAGGAGCAGGATCGCCGCCGGGAGATTCCCGGCGTAAAGCGCCCGATGCAGGGCCGTCCATCCGCTCTCTGTATCTTGAGCGTTGACATCAATCTGGGCCGAGGGTAGCGCCAGCAAAGCCCGCGTAAACTCGAGCGCGACCGGTGCCACGTCTGCACATGCTAGATGGAGAACCGTACGCCCGAGAGCATCGCGCGAATTGGGATTATTATCAAGTTGAGTGTTTTGCGCGAGCTGCGTCATCTGGGTCTGCGCCTGCTGAGACCAGCTACGGGGTCCGCTTCCGGGTCGTCCATCGGGGGCGCGGTTTCCAGATGCATTGCGTGCATCGAGGAGTTGACGGAATGCGCTAACGTTGCGCAAGTGAAAGTACGCGTGGAGGTTTGTCATGTACCAGAGGGGGCCTAGAAACGCCGATATCCAGCTCGTGAAACAGGTTGTGCTTCACAAGATAGATAGCGGGGCGTGAGCAGACCGGGGGAGTTATCTGTCGAGCGGCGCCCGAAAGACGTGCGGCCAAAAACGAACTAGTAACTGATCCCTTGACCGCAGCTAATATCGTAATTCGAGTGGGCAGAAAAGGGCAGGGAGTCGGGATGACTAGCACCAAGAAGGGTGACTCAAGTATGACTCAGATCGCCACCAGAGGAATGAAGCAGATGACTCCGAGGATCGATTCCGGGTAGCTTTTCGAATGGCCAAGAGACGTTTTATAGCAGGTCCTCGAGGGCCAAGTACGAGAAGTGAAGCTCACACGTTCGCTTGCTTTTCGACGATCGTCGTCCAGATTGAGCCAATGACCAATCAATCGGGACCGATGACACACGTGGAGAAACAAGCGCCCGGCGTTCTCCACACCAAGCCAGTTGAATTTCAGCCCACCTGGGACGGATTGAATATTTCTTGTGCGCATCACCGGCGCTCTCTCATAGAATTTCAATGCTGATGCTGATTATAATGCATACAATTAATGTGTACAGCACATCCTGGGTCTCTGCTCTCAGCTCATCTAACGACCAGCCGCCTGCCCAATCGTCATCATTCCGTCGCGATTTCTTCGCAAGATCGCGTCCACAGCGCTGTCTATGCTGTGCGTTGTTTGACTCTCCCTGGTATAATTCGCGGTATCAGCCTGAATACCACTCCCCCGTTCCCACTCCGCTAGGCCAACCGCCTCCAATCCATGATCGACATTAAACCGAAAGTATGTGCCTGGGCGGTTATAAAAGCGCTCCGAGAGCTCTTGATGGGTTTGCTCGCAGTCCAAGGTAATCTTCTGAAGCATCTTAACCACCTTCGCTAGCTGTAGTTTTGGGGCTACTCCGGTGTCGGGTAGCTCGATCTTGCCTCGCTTGCCTGTCCCGATACTGAGAATGCAAGCAACTCTATGATCTTGGAACAAGTTGGCCGCTTCATGCAACAGCTCATGCGTGGGGTTGTTGCACCTGAGACCACCGTCCACGTAGCGCATTCTTATGCCACTATCTTCTAGAACCCAGGCGGCCTTGAAGAATTTTGGTGCTGCGGTTGTGGCACGAGCGGCTTCCCAGATATAACAATTGGCGGCAGGGTTGGCGGTGGTAGGGTATGTGCGGAACCTTGTCGATGACGCGGCGTTTTCAGCCATAAGCGAACAGACAAAGCTATGTCAAAGCGTAAGTTTATATGAGGGTTATACTTTAGGGTGAATACTATACTTACACACGACCTCGACTTGTATCATCCCGATTTTCGAGCATTCTAACATCCGATCCGACGTCCTCATCGCGCTGGTCTCTCTCGCGTGACTCAAGCGCCGCCGGTTCAGTGGCGGGGACACCATATCTGCCGACAATTATCTTGATTGCCCTTTCGAGATTGCTAGCTTTGTAGGTGCCTTCTTTCCACAACAACTTCGTTTCCGAAAATATATCCCCCGCGAGCTGGACGTAAGCTGTGATAGCCTGATCCACAGACATCCGAAGCCGGCCGAGCATGATTGCAATCAAACTTCAAAATATAGTCAGCAAAGAGTCCCTTTATTCAGGAGGGCTGCTTACCCGCCGGTACTCGTCCCGCAAATAATATCAAACACCTGCCAAGGATCTACTGGAGGCTGACCCTGTCGCTTCGCGTTCAAGCGTCTCATAACCTCTTGAAGTATTAATAGGGACGAAAGCCCTCTGACCCCGCCGCCGTCTAGATATATAAATTATATGGTGCCGCAAAACGGGTTAATTAATGAGCAGAATGGCGTACCGAATGAGATAATACATAATCCTTCGACGCGTTCGCCATGAAACCCCTGATTCATAGAGCGGAACGGCGTAGGGGGTAGTGGGGGGTAGTGGGGGGTAGTGGGGGACAAACAAATTAACTAGCTGGTACTTCAGGTTTATATTCTGTCACAGCACTGCCCTAGCGCCGATCGTCAGTGCCAGACTGCGCACGGGCGCTTGCGGAGGCGCATCCAGCAGGTGGGACGATATGTGAACGCCCAGGTTGAAGGGCCTCGGGTTTGCTCGACAAACTGGTCGCCATCGTGCCTGGCAACATGGGAAACTCGCTCTCCCTCGGGTAGCCTTTGTTTCTGCCTGCCCCCAGCATCTTAGCGATGGCTATATTGGGCCAACTGGCCTACAAGCCACGCTTCGCGTCTAAGCGCCCTGGACCGCTCACCCTTCGCCACGATAACGGCGGATCCTTTCTGCCTATTAGCACCTAACCGTGGCGAATAATGCAAATACAGTTTATGGTTGGCATGACAGACCATATCGCACCTAGAGCGTTGACTGTCTTTGCATGGGCACCCGACTACAGAATTCCCCATTTCTCATGGAAAATGCCAATCCCGATATCAGCGTGCGTTCTGTACAGTAAACCAGGCGCCTTGTAAGATGCATGCCCATATTAGTCGAAAGGTGGCTGCCGGAGTAGCGGCATGGCTAGTGAAGTCTACACGCGGACAACAAAGCCCCACCATAAGACAAAGGTCATCCAGAACAACCCCAAAGAGAACTAGGTAAGCAAGATCAGGTGCGATATGTGGGGTGACAGCAGTTTGATTTTACGACGTCTGGGTGGGTGTTCGTGGGTGTACCGCCCGGTGCGAACCAGACAAATGGAGGGGCCTGAGCTTTTTTATTGAGTTGAAGTGTGGCACAGGTTTGAGAATCCAGTCGAGTCAAGATACTCCTAGGAAGTTTCAAAAAACCCCTTAGGACACCTGCTCGCGAGGAAGTTCAATAAATGTTACATAAATATGCAGTGTTCTGACGCATATATCTATCTATCGCCACCGACTGTCGCGAGACAAGCGCCCGGCGTTATCGATTTCTGCATGGCACAATATGTTAGAATTCCTGGCAAATAATCTCGGCGGGAAGTTGGCCACAACCGGGAATTGAAACCTCGATTCCGCTAGGAAATAGAGTGGTATAGAGTAGGTGCATCGGGTTATATGGAGCCAAACAGTTAAGCGAGTATACACGAGCAGGAAAGGATAGCCAATCGATTGTGCTCCAATGCTGTCGCAAACGTCCAATCAGCGACCAGCCGCTTGCTCAACAGTCATGGCGTTGTGGCGGTCTATCACGGCCCCGACCGCGCTATCAATATTTTGATTGGTCGGGGTCCGCCCGGTATAGCCCAGTGTATGGCTTCGGACCTCTCCGAGTCTCTTCCACTCCTCCAGCCCAATTCCCTGCATCCCTTGCTCGACGTTGAATCGAAAATATACATTCGGACGGTCCTGGAACCTGTCGGCAAGTCGCACATGGGTCTCTTCGCAGTCCGTCGCGATTTTCTCTAACATTTTGGGCATTCCCAAGAGCTGCAGTTTTGGAATTCCTCCGGCTGGACGTAGTCGAATGACGTTTTTCTGCCCCGTTCCGAGGCTGAGGATGAACGCGATATGTCGACTTGGGAACCGTTCGACCACCTCGTCGAGAAGTTGCGCAGTCGGGTTGTTACACCTGAGGCCGCCATCCACGAACCGCATTGGAAGGCTGTTCTCGGAAATCAGCGCGGGCTTGAAAAAATATGGTGCTGCGCTTGTGGCGCGAGCAGCCTCCCAAATAGCACAATTAGGCGTGGCATTGGCAACAACGGGATATGTACGCAGGCGTGGTTGAAACCCGGCATTATCGGCTGAAACGGCGCAGACAAACCTATGACGGAGGTTCAGCAGGAGCGTAAACGTGGCCTGGAAATCGCACTTACACCGGACATCGCTCTTCGCCCTCGTGTGGGTCACTCATCACGATACTACGGCCACGTTCCGCATTCCGTTGGTCCTTCTCTTGGTCTGTCACCAGGATCGTTTCGTTTGCTTGCGTGTTCTGGGGTGTATTTTCGCCAACTGTGATGTTGATCGCCCTTTCGAGACGGCTGGCTTTGTATCTCCCCTCTTTCCACCACCACTTGGTTTCCGAAAATATCGTTCCCGCAAGTTTGACATAAGCGTTGATGGTATCCTCCACAGACATATGGAGTCGACCCAACATGATGGCAATCAACCTTCGGGTCAAGGGTAGTAACGTATGACTTGGCCGAGGAACTCGCCACTCACCCGCCAGTACTGGTTCCACAAATCATATCGAACACCTGCCATGGATGAAGGGTCTGGTGCGTTGGATTACGTCCCAAGAGCTGTCCATTCAGGCGACGCATGAATTCTTGAAGGATGAACAGGGATGATAGCCCTCGAATCCCTCCACCATCTAGGTGAATAAGTTAGCGCCACTTGCGAGGCTTTGGGACGCGACAAACCGTACCGAACGAAAGAAGACATAGTGCCCGCGATGATCGAGCTTGTGGTGATTGGTTCATTGGACGAGACGAAGGGGTGGATGGGAAGGAGGGTGAGCGTCAAGTTTAAAATAAGCCGCGTAGCGCCGGCCTGTCCTTGCCTGTCATTTTTCCGTTTTTAGTAACCCACGAGGTCGTTCAGTACAGAAGTTCTCGTACAGCAATCCAGTGTAGTTTCACTCCTCCTTTTCCGCGCCCCTCAACACCACCATGCTCTCGTTCGCCTTTATTGACACTGCTTCCATGTACGTAGTCAGGCGTTTTGCAACATAAGCTCCGACGATAATCGCCAACAAAACTATGCCTAGCGTTGGCACGACCGATTGAGGTATAAATCCAAGCAACAAAGGATCGAGCACGAGATGAAAGCTGACAGTTGGCGTGCCCGAGGGAAGCGGGGCAAGGGGAGGGAAGAGGTGCCACGTGCGGTGCAAGGGTGCACGTACGCCAGCGTCTCGTGCACGAATCCGAGCGTACATTGTGTGTGTTTGGGTCGGAGGAAACGAGGAGGTCGAGGGTGGGGGAGTGGTGGAGTTGACTAAAGCTCGGGATAAAAGAAAAAGGTGCAGTTCGGTCGGAGTATAAATCCCGATGTCAAAGTCGGCAGGTGTCTGTCCGGCGGTTCGTCAGTGGCTCTATCTTGGGAGATATTCGTTCCAACATACGGATGCCGGCCAAGAAATCCTCAAGGAATAACGAGGCTGTTTGTTGAGGGTCAAGCCCCAACTATTTTGGTCTTTCTCGAGTTCCATCTTGATAAACATCTCATGTTTGCAGCGTTCCAATCTGCAAACATTAAACCAGGACTGCCCGTGGGGTGCCAGCGAAAGCTCGAACTGGCGAATCCCAGAGAGAACATCGAGTTTCTGCCTGTCAATTGATCTACAATTTAGTATAGATGGAGGACAAGCCATTGATTATTCACCAGGGTACGCCTGGAAACTGGGTTTCAACATCCGTCGCGGGGGAAGGGACCCCGGCAAAGTTGGCTATCTCCGTATTTCCACGAATCGGCCCGAATTGAGCGAGAAGAGAAATCAAAAGGAAGAGCTTTCCGCCGTGCATCGGCTATTTTTTGGTTGCACGAAATTAATATGGGAGGGTAAGGAGGTTAATTCGCCGTCGTGGTCGAGTCTCAGTCTCTGAGACAAATTTGCAATAAAGTCTACAAGAACAAATATTATGAACCAGGATCTATCCAATTTCGGTATAGTACGGTCCAGAACCGAAATCCGCTGGGAGACAAAATGAACTTAATAGCTCAGCCAAGGGGCATACGGCTAGTCGTACATCAACATTTTCGATGAGTTTGTTGGCCACCGGCAACCCCTTGCAACACACTTTCGCATTCGAGGACCCAGCCGTTCTATTACCAGAGACATATTGTCCAAGGCCTAGCGAGTCATCATGCCAAAGATAAACACCGTTGTGAGCATAAAAAACCACCACATCACAAGCTACAGACCACAAACTAATCAGGGAATGAACATACCCCAATAATCAATTTATCCACAATCACCCCAGCACTTCGAGCTTGGCACGATCCCCCTTCCCGTTGAGCATACGGCAGAGTCTCGACTTTCCTCCGCGATTCCGGTCGTAGTATCCCCAGGTCCGCTGAAAACTGTAAAATGGACCGCGGAAACGAGACCTTCGCCGCTCAAGGGGCATAATGTCGTGATGTCGTAAACCACAGTCCCTGGTCGCATCGCTTTTGGTTTCAGGAACGAGATTCAGAGGGAATGGATGGAGCGCCGACGGGTTATTCCCAAGTAACCCTCCACATTCGACCTGTGCCTAGCTTTGGGACTCAATCAGCTGCCACCTGGTGGACGATCCCGACTGTCCGCAAGAGATAGCGAGGATGAGCCAAGATCATCGTTAGCAAAAATGAAAAATAATCATAATAATCTATGACATACTGACGCCGTGTCAACCAAGGTCCTTCATGATCAGAAACGACGAGCGAAGACTGATTCAATTCGAGGTACTAATCGGGACACCCTTTCAGTAGGTTGGTTCTTTGCTTGCTGCGGTTAGTTCGGAAAGGCGGCAGAAAAGAGTAAAGCTCGATGAGGACGAGTTTGCAGGAGAGGCTGACGATGGAACCAAGATCACAGCGTGTTTCATGAACAACGATCACAGCATAGAATAAGTGTAGAGTCAAGTAGTACCTTCTGTTTCGTCCAAGGCTTTGCCTCGGAAGCCTATAGGCAAGGCTCGTCACTAATCGCGAAGAAATAATGTTTTTGCCAGGTTTTCCGCCCCACCCACAAAAAGTGGTTTCCAGTTGTCCACCCAACATCTTATACGTAAGTAGACTTCGAATGAAAATTGTATTGAACTCACAACCAACTTCACCCGCCTCGACAAACGAGTCCCGAGGCACCTTAATCAAACTGGTCGGCGCCGAACAGAGACCCAAAATACGAGACGTAAATCGCCTCGTAAAATCGAGCGCGTAATACAGAAGTAGGAAATACTCCAAAACGCATAGTGGATGAAGAAACAATGAGTGACGCAATACAACCAAACACGCCCCAACACAAGATCCTGGCTGTGACTTGGCAGTCTCAACTTTGTCACTCTTTTGTGACGGAAATACCCAAGTGAACAACACAAGAATTATCTAAAAGGTACAAACGGTACAGTGCCACATTTACACGCACAACGATATCATTCTACGCGACAATCCCCATTGTATATCAGATTGAGCATTGGCTTGGACGGTTCCCACAAGGTAAACACCTGCAGCGAGACTCCCCACTCTGACCGCATATTCGGAAAATACCAGTTGGATGCTTCGAAAGAAATCTCCAAGCGATCACCTGGTTCAAGGAATCGCCAAATCTCGTGCTTAGCATCGAATGTGCGGGCGATGGGAACTGTCCGGTTTGGGCTGGTGAGGTGCTTCCAAGCGTACTCTGCTCCATCCGGTTTGCGTTTATACCGATAAACCGAGCAATCTCGGGATACGATGCGGACTAGAAGCTCGTCTGGTTTGAAGGCCTACACGATAAGTCATAAAAGTATGCCAGGTAGTGAGCTAGGGTGAGTGGACTTACATAAGTCCTTGACATGACAGGCTCCGCGGGGGAAATCTTCGGCTCAGCTCCCCAAATTCTTCGAAGCAGTGATCTAGGTATAGGTCGCGTGCATAACCACGGCCTTGCCATCGTGATGTCTTCACCTGCCAGAACTGTGCCAGCCAAGGACCGATCATGATCGACCTGTGCAGATAAAAGTTTGTCCGGCCATGGACATACGAATTCGGCTAGCTGGAAAATGTAAAAAATGATTTCGACAGGTAGAATTGGGCGACCGGGAGAGCTTAGAGCGAAAGCCTTGACGCTGGTATAATATGCGTGGAGTAATGTTTCAGCTTTGGGCTGTTGATATTGGGCTCGGTCTTGTTTAAACGGTTAATTGGTCCAGAGGCACACCGCATACTACATAAGTTCACTCACCCATATCGTCGCCAAGATGTGCCCAGCTTATCATAATTACGTCACGAGGTCTTATATAGTTCCGCTGACTCAGCAGCTATATCTAACCAATGGCTCGCGTTTCCAGCACGTCGGCGCCCATGAAAACTGAATATATACAAGGGGGCAGACGCAAGCACCGGATTTGAAAACTCGACTTCTGTGGGTCACACACAGGTTCTGCATAAAGCGAAGCAGGGATAAATCTACTCAATATACATGTAATAAAAGTTGTATTACTGAACTATTCAATCCATCAAAGAGTGTGTGATTAGCTCAAGGTTCAAACAAAGCGGCAAATAACTGACATCGTAAAGAGGATTTTCTCTCACACCGGGGTCAACCCCTGCTCGGTTTTTATTGCTTGGCACAAACGACCCATAGACGTGAGTGGATTGAGGGCCTGATTAGGCCAAACAAGTGATAGGTTCGGCCATAGGGTATACAGGAACCTACTCAGAATTTTCGTGTGGTTCAGCTCCCATGTTATGATGTAAAATAAACAGGAAACACTTGCCGTGCGACCTTCTTTCGACTCTCCACTGTCGAATGCAAAGGTTTGGGTCTACTGCATTCCAGTATCTGAAACATATCAGACCCAGTCACTGGAAGAATGTCATTGGGTGGAGGTGTTACTGTAAGGTTTAGCGTAAGATGGCACAGCCTTGGAAGAGTAGCAAAATGAACCAAGTCTTTTGTCGTAGCGGGTTGGTCGGGCCAATGAAGCTCCTTTATGTCTGGCCAGTTGTCTGCCAAGAGTTCGCAAGGAGTTTGGTTCCAGAGGCCCTCGCCAACAGCAGCCCCACGAACTTGAATATATTCCAAAGGAAGAGGCGATAGACTTTTGAGTTCGTTATCATACCAAATGTCAAATTTCCCCTGAGTTACAAGTTTATTGTTAATCGTAAGGTGGGTCAAATGGCAAAGTTTGGGCGGAACGTTGCTTGGAAGCCAGTTAAATAATACCCCAAACTCAGCGGGCCCCTCTTCGGGGTCAGGTTGTGGGTCAATGACCAAGTCTCGGGATCTCAAGTCTTGAATCAGGTGTTCCATTTCCCAAACGCTGTGCAGATCCTCCCATTGTAAGTTGCGCAATGCAAGGCTCCGCAGCATGGGAAACGAGCCAGGTGCAAGGTCAGCCCCACTGACCATCGCGTCCAGCTGATGCCCAGTGCAGATCTCGAGGCGTTCAAGCTTGGGTAGCCTAGATAGCACAGTCAAAGCACTGTGGCCCGCCAAGTATGCGTTGACAGATATGCTGTGCAACTCCTGGAGGCGACCAGGTGGTTCGCTGAAGCGGCCCTGCGTAAGCGCCCTTCTTCGTGGACACTGTCAGGAATACTTTCGTCCCATTCTACACATCGTTTATAAGGGTGGAGCTCGAGTACGTGTAGACTGGGACATTTTGAAATGATAGATTCCAGCCAATATAGCGTCCCATCAAATGATAATGGGGGTGGACCGCCTACCGTGGGTGCACATCTGATCTGAAGTAGGGTGTTTGAAAAAAACCCAGCCGCCCAGTCAACGTTGCAGTCGGGATAGTCGTATGATTCTACTGAGAGAGACCGAATGTTTGGAAGAAGGGTGCTGGTCCTTGCGTGCGCAATAAACGCTGAAGAGTTGTGGACGTAGTGTATTGATGGCGAGCAAGTTTCAAGCTCCAGGTGCCTTACAAATTTGGCATAAACCGAGAGGCGGCCGAGATCCTCGTTAGATATTTCACCAGGTAGCGACTATAATCCAGTTTGGGTCATTTTCAGTGAGAGACATGAGTCGGATGGAACTCACCACTGACTCGGATTGGTCGTCACTGACAACAACTGCGTCCTTGATCAAGGACAGGAACTCGACGGGGGTGCAGGTCACGTACTCCCAGAGGTACGGCGTTGCAGCGGCAAAAAGGTACCGAGAGACCAAGCTGCAACGAGCAAGATCTTGTCGCTGGCAGTGAACAAGAATTAGCCTCATAATCTCAGGAATATACAGCGGGTAGGCCATCTTAGTTGATACAACCAGGAGTTAAGCGATATGTAGTATATGGTCGTATAGCGCAGCCCGGGTGCTGGTTAGTGGCAACAGCGCCGTTACAGGTGAAGAAAATATTATCGGTGGCAGAGCGGTAACGGGGTGTTACTAAATGCATAAGCGCCTCGCGGCCCATACCTTGCCGCCTGGACCCCGTGATTGTGGTCAAATTGTGATGTCATCTTATTGTGCTTATATTAGTGTTATATACTGTAGGGTACGGTTAGAAATGCTCTGAGGTATTAAAAACAGTTTATAAACAACACTGAACGCAGTTAGAAAACAACATGATCACATGAGGCGAAAATGGGCATATAACTACTGTACTGGCAAGAGAAGAACGTTGGTCCTGGTCCCAGCCGACATCGACGCGACATTCCGAATTTCCAATGTCCCACGTCCCAGTGCGCGTCGACGCAGCAGGACATGAGTTTCCCAATATAGGAATATAAAGTAGTGATTACATAAGTATATCATCTACATATAGAAATGGCTTGAGCGCCCACTTGAGTCCATTAAGCCAACCGCCCTCTGCCTGACAGTTGCAAGGAGTGTCTAGTAGCTCGATCTGGCCGGGTGGCGGTTACAACCTGTGTGGGTGGCGGTGCTGACACTACGCCCTCACATCGTTCGTCTTCAGTTTCACCTATGCCTCCGGCAAAGGGCTGAGCGGCGTGGGAAGCGCTCTCGGCACCTAAAACCAACGCACAAATTTCATCAACCGTAGGGTTGAGGTCCTCATCCTCATCTGCTCCTGGGACAGAGGCTGCCTCGCCATGGAAGACGTAGTGTTTCAAGCCCCAGCGCTGCTTGAATTGAGTAAGCCACCCATCAGAAAATGCAATCCTCTCACTGGGAGGGATGCCAATCTGATCAGCTATTTGCTTTGCCTTCAATCGAACCAGGATCGCATTCAACTGCAGATTCCGCCCCTCAGCCTCCATAATCCAGCCACACAACTGTTCCTCTACTTCTGGGTGAGCAACAGAAGAATTTCAGTGTGAGTCAGCATTGGATATGTTAGAATTGACATGTTGGCGAATCGATCCTTCATTCTGGGTGTATTGACGGATAGTTTGCTCACAGATTGTGGCAAACCCCTTCTGGCAGAGCAAGAACAACAACTCATCCATGGTCATCTGGCCACAGCATCGCTTGTAAAGCTGTATGACCTCAAGTTTTTGGCTGTATGTAAGTCAGTCTCGGTTCTCAGGCATGGTTTGCCTCGACAAGATGAGCATACAAGCTGCTAAAACAGGCTATATGTGGTGAAATACTTACAGTTGAAGTGTGATTTTAATACGAAAAATCGGAGAAAAAATACCGTCAAAGGAGGGGATGGTTTTACCCTATCAGTGCATTTTCATGTAATTTATAGGTACA
The DNA here is from genome assembly GCA_019616945.1 of Ceratobasidium sp. 414. Classification (NCBI taxonomy): domain Eukaryota; kingdom Fungi; phylum Basidiomycota; class Agaricomycetes; order Cantharellales; family Ceratobasidiaceae; genus Ceratobasidium; species Ceratobasidium sp. 414. Next base: position 30,562 of record WSTK01000342.1, read on the forward strand.
GTGGGAAAGCAAAAAATAAAACTGCAGCTGGCGCAGCCTCCAGCACAGTCTCTGGCACTTGGATTGTGCAGCCTGCCCAGGATGATGTACGTTTGGCTATGGATCGGCCTGAGAAGCTTCATCAATCGAAGCAAGCATGTAGTGAGTGAGCAGTAACTGGAAGTCTACTGTAATGCCCTAACTGACACTCAAAGCTCATTCTTGCTTGTGAATCACTCAGCGGGCATTGGCCGCAATTGGTTGGTACCAACCAGTGACACTGTGAGTCAGACTCCGATCACGGAGTACAGTTGATTTAGGTTATTCTGATGCATGATGTACTAGTACAAACTGATCTCATCAGATGTTCCATAGGCTAGAGGTGACGCTATGGATGCGACGACAGGTGCTCTACGAAATCAGCCAGACTCCAGAGGGGGGCGGAGGCCATGCTATTGGCTTATGCCCACTTTGACCTCATGCCAGCCAAGGGACGCTCACGGTTTTTCCAGGAATCGCGATTCCAGCTGGAGAGGGTCTGCAATTACCTTGCTCGACAAGGTTCCACATGGCCATAATGTCACATAGAGCTTCCCCCAATGTTTGGGCCTGTTGACCTAAGCAGAGAAGTCTGTGATTTTTTCTTTCTTGTTCTTTCGTTTTTGCAAATAGCACATAGCAACACACGAACACATTCCAGTACATTCATGGTTCAACAGTTCAATAGGAATAGCAACAGACAGTGTACAGTACATATAAAATGTATAGCATATATGCTGGTTTTAAAATCTAACAGATTCTAGCATGATAGTCAAAAGTGGAATAGGGCCTGTGATGCAGGTCGACCACTACCCCTCATGCTTGCCCGCCAATTCATGGTAACCACATCCAGCTAATCAAGCTGTGTGATGATCTTCCAGCAGCCCATAATCCGGGGGTCGCATCAACAACTTATCATCAAAATCAAGACATTTTAACATGGTTATATGCATCGCTTCGACTTGGCCATGACGGGGGCCGGTAAAGAAGCCATACCAGACGGAGTCGAAAATTTGGACTTGATGCTGTAGAACAATGACTATGTCAAACCTTTTGTATAATACCGTACGCCCAACAAGCCACTCCATTGAGTCCTTCGTAAGGTCACTGGGGCAATAGAGGACGCTGTTTGGCCCTTGCGACGACAGAAACTGGTGGAAATCACTACATATGACCATGTTTACCTCGCCAAAAGCCGTGTCTGCCACCGTCGAGCTGTGCACCATCTACATACTTGGATAAATGCATAATCAACTATTGAGCACTCATCGAGGATTAAGTACTGAATGTCCTTCCACACGCTTGCCATCTTTGTTCTGGCGGCGTCACTAAGATCTTTGCTGTTCATGGAGGTAATCTAATTTGATGCATCGTCTTCCCTTGGATCAACATAGCAGCAATGCCTATTGAGTTTATAGCGCATGTGAGATTTTCAATTTGACCAATGAACTCTAGCCTACCGGTATATATGCAGATTTGGCAAATAGCCTGCTTGCATGCTGTTGTGCAAATTCGGCAGTTATTGTCTTGACCACCTTCGACTTTCCTGTGCCACCCTCGCGAACCAACAACATCAATAACTGGGGCAGCAGAGGGACATATGTATTGGCTGCGTTGAGTGCCGCTACGAGGCGCTGTTGCACGATCTCCAATGCCCAACGTTGCTCAGGAAAGCGCTGTTCAATCGTTGCGGGGTCCAGAGCCTCTCCTGAGATCGCAGTTGGTGGAACGGAGTCACCAGCGAAGTTGGAGCTGGGTGACAATGAATCAATATGAGTAACACCATCGAGATCGACGTTAGAATTAGGTATTTGATGTGGATTGAATCGACTGATGGAACAACATCTGCCAGTCCCTTAGCCGGTTGATGTGTATCTGTGTCCCAATCTCTGTGGTACACTTTCTAATGGGAACGCTCGTGCAACCTTCACCCGAGCAAGGTTGAATGTTGCCGAAGGCAATGCTCCTCGAGTGCCTAGACTTTTGAGCTGAAATGCGCCCACCAAAGGATTAGGGCCTATCTTTTAAGCTCTAACATCCGAGAATTCCAGGCTCTCGGAGCTTATTAACCTTTTTCATCTTCCGTGCGATATTTCTTCCTTTACACAGGAAGTAAGCGCCGTTCCCTGGTGGCTGTGTTTGGCGCATCACTGAGAGAGTGACTCGGTGGGCAAACGTAACTCGGCTAGCACAGCCGGTCCGGTCTCCATCGGAGTTCGAGTCAGATTATCGACCACAACAAGAAAAAATACTTATAAATTTTTGTAATTTTTGGGGTGGACCTTTCTCGCGGCTAGAAACCTTGCTAGGGCAAGGTGACACGTGCATGTAACGAATGGACAAGCGCCTGAAGTTCTGAATTCATGCCTGCCCTTCCGTCCACTGACTACATTGCTTCAGCATTATATCAATGTGGTTACGGTTACGAGAGGGGGGAGGTTATTACTGGTCGAGCTTCTTTTCGAATCAAAGACACTCAACCGAACCGCGAAAGATTTGATCGGCAACTAAGATAGTCACACTAACAGCTAGCGGATAGTGTGTGGAAATGTACTATAGTGATGTGTAGCTACCATAGTAGATGAATAGATGTAAAATAAATGGGAATGGGAGCCCACGTAGCGCATATACAAGGTTAAGTGTCTTGTGTGCTACCCAGAGGGCTCGTAGCTCCGTCGATACGGCATATTACGAGCCACAAAGTACATCGAAGGACTCGCCTAAGTGGTGCGCACATTTTGGCTAGCGTTGCGTCTTGATACGATGCGATTTGGCGACATTTTGCCCAAGGCCCCAATTTCCACTGTTCTTTTTGATACTCTAGCTGAGGTTCCGGCTGGCACACACTGGCGGATATGTGGTGGGCACGAGATATGTGTAACTAGTATACATACAAGTAGAGATGTAGTTACAGGGTAGAAGCGCTACAGCGAGACAGGCAACCCCGTTGGGCGAACGAGTATGAACAAGGAGTACTTCGCCCGACCCAGTGCGAGAACTTCCGCTGAGGAAGCCGGTCTAATCCGAGCTTGGGTTGGAGGTATCCGACCGGGTGGTGATCTGGTACTCGGAGAGGGATCCGTACACGGTTCCTAACTCCCGTGGTAAGTAAGAGCCCGTCAGAGGCGTCAATCGTTGTATAGCATGAAGTTGGCACAAGTTTCCCGTCTCTCACACTCAAGCACACTCGCCAATCCTAAACAATTCCGAACCAACACCCTCAATCGGGCCAAAGGTTTCTCCATGGCCCAACCACTAACACTTCTTCTATTGGAGTGGGGTCCCAGTTCTGGGGTCCTAGCTCCTTAGATCCCAGGGTCTGTCCTGGTCTGTCTCCTTGTCGTCCATAGCCATCGGATCCTCTCTGCTGCCCTTAGGCGTGTCCACCATTCATGCATGGCCTTCTGCGGATCCTTCAATAGTGAGTATTTTATTTCGCTCCCATAATAGGCAGCAATAAAAATGTATTAGAATACCACATGGTTCAGCGGGTTAGCCCAACGCCATTTCAGTCACCCGGGTTGCCAGCGCCTCCAACGTCAAGTCAGCCTCCGAAGAAACTACGTTGAATGGAAGGGATCCAGGCAGATTGCATTCTGAAGAGAAACGGGTCGAGCGAGGCACGCTTACGGAGATTTATAAGGTGATGGTATTTTGGTGTCTTGACTTTTGCCGTCGAGATCTAGTACCCTCTGACTCTTAATCCACACAAATACCTTGGGTTCTTGAACATGACAAAAGTTTGAATTTTCCTGCTTCCCAGTAGCGCTCCTCTGATTCGACATCCTACATCAGTGGCAAATGGGCACAACGGTGCTAGTACCCCGAGGGGCATGAAAGAGATCATTTAGATCGGCACCGAGTTCCTTGCACTCGCGAGCTCTAGCTTGCTCCCGTTTACTCCGCGCGAATCAGAACGAATCGGATGAGAATATTGCCAGCATGCTGTACCTTCGACCCTCACCTTGAACGTCCTGACACATCCCGAAAATCGAACGACGGCAGACGTGAACAGTCCAAATGCGCCACTGTTCCATTCACTAGATCGCTAAATCGGTTAAGCCCATCCCAGCCGGTATTGTTGGGTATCGTTGGATTCAGTGTTTGATTCGGTTGTCGAGGGTGTGTGGTTGCAGCTACGAAATAGGCGGTTAGACCATGCTCGAAGTGGTGTAAGGCAGGCTTAAAATTGCTTTTCCACTTTGGAGGCATAACGTGGTGTGACAACCGAGCAAGGTAGTTAGCGTCTTTGAAGAACAGCTCTACTAGATTTCTATTTATACTTCGCAGTGATGGGCGGGTTGGCGTTAGGGGTCGATGAGGCCGGACTCGCCACGACGACTCTTCCGTGTTGAGGAGGATTATCGGTTACTAATGACCGCACTCCTTATATGCTTAATTGCTCTTAGAGCTTCTTAGCAATGAACTATGTATATTATATAGTAAATGTGAACTTAGCCCGGTGTCGATTGACAGTCAGGGTTACAGGGTTTATATACCAGTAAAGCGGGCAAGTCATTAGGTACAATCCGAGTCATACTAACTCTAGGGGGGATGAGGGGTTCCAATCGGATGGAAGGATAGGAGAAAGTGGGAGGGGTCCAGGTGATTTCCGCCAG
>WSTK01000343.1:0-29354 GCA_019616945.1 Ceratobasidium sp. 414
TTTTTTTAGACAAGACAGTCTGTTGTCTTAAGATTCTAGCCTGTCTGAAATGCCTGTTTGCTGACTAGAATGCAAAACGGGTCTGAAATGCCTGTCTAGTCTTAAAAAAAATGCTGAAGTATGTGCATTTTCAAACTACCATAGCACAAAGACTTGCAGGCAGAAGTGTCAACTGTGGCAGCCACGAAACAATGATATGTCAGCAGCACTGCCTTGTATTTTGACAGGGTCATAACCGTCATGACTTTGCAAATAGTAATAACCAATTGACTTTTTGACACCATCAAATCAACACTGATCTTAACAGCACATGATTATACGTGTCATTCGCAGCTCAGGTTGAATGTGATTGCACATTGATCAACATCAGGGCAAGCCACAAAACAACTCCAAAAACATTAGGTCTGGCCCTATTTGCGGTCTGAATTCGGGGAGCAATGCTCTTATTTATAGTGTGACTTGTCCAACCATGTTCCTCCTTCGACCCTTCCAGTCATTTGCATTGGGTAGACTGAAGCCAAAATCACTTTGCATTCATGGCCCTCCACGAGCTGACCCATTATAATTGCTCATCCAAGCGAAGTTGAAATATCAGACAATGTGGGGTAGATAATTATTACTACCCTCCCAAAGTGCCATCGAGGTGACCCACATTCCAGCTACAGAGCTGAAACATGAGTGTCAATCTCGAGTTACCCCATAGATATAGTGACGAATGTTGGGTCTGGGGGTGCAACTATCTACTCATACTGGCTAAAGCCTTCATGTTCTGGATTTAGCATGTGTGACATCCGGTGAAAGAGTTTCCCACAAAGTTGATACAGCGATCTGAAGGGAAGCTGGAACGAGATAGCCAATAACTAGACAGATTATAATTAATTATTTAGACTATCAAGGTAAGCTGAAACTCTCTCATCCAACCCTAATTCCTCAATCTCAGACTCGGCCGATTCGAACCCCTTCAGAGAGCTAGGTCCACACTCCTCGATTGCAAGCTGTCACTCGTTTATCCACTCCTCTTTCCATCTCAGGAAAAACCAGAGGGTAAATTATAAACTGGGATAGTTTATGGTGGAATTTGGTCAAATTTCACCCCATTTAGACTGTACAATAACACTTGAAATTTAGTACTTTGCACTATTAAATTTGATCTCATTTATATCAGAAATAACACCTCAAATTCCGTACTATTAACCCATCAAATTAACCCATCAAAATGTGACATCATTTAGATATGGGATAAGACCTGAAATCAAACATTTGTTTAATTTGATGGAACTAGGCTTGATGCAGTGGGTAGATGAGGTGTATGTTGGTGTATATTGTTATGTATGACAATGTATGTACATATTGGGACACAGTCACAAAAACCAACTTATTAGAGAGTCTAAAGTGAGGTGGGTTAGAATGTACAGGGTAGCTATGCTCAAGATACTTGCCTGTGGCTGTGGTGCAGCCGGAAAAGTGGGAGGGCGCCGGATCGTGAACTTGACAGAGGCTGGCTATTTATGCTCAGAGCAGCCGGCTCGGAACAGGCCGGGTCGAAAATCAGCAGTCAAGAGATCGGCTGCTCAGTTGCCATGGCCGCCAATATCTGACCGCTTGTGCTTATGAGCAATGTATTGCCTGTGAAACTTGTTGAGGGCCGACCGCGCGTGTTCAACTTGCGTGTTGGGGGGCGACTTCAGCTGGCGCTTAGCTGAAGGTCGATGTGATATGGCCCGTTTGTCGTGCCCTGCATCTCGTCTTCCCTCCCCAACCTCTCGAGCACAGCACCGTCCCTATCGGCGACTTTTACCTTGCGGCCAAGGTCGGCAGGGATGTTGAAGCCCGGCGTGGGATGACAGTGGTTAGACGAGCCCAGGGGCAGCTGGGATCAGCTCGAGCGCATGGGAAGTCAGGGTGAACTACATCGCGTTGGGAGCCAGGACGACAACGGTGCACTCAGTTGACCGGGCAGCAAATCCAGCCTTGCCAGTCACTCTCCCTTGCTTAGCCCTCTGCCAGCCACTACCGCTGCTCCGAAAACGTTGGACAACTCGGCGGATGTACTTCTCGCAGTGTATCGGCTTGAGGTCACCGAGCGCGCTGAAGGCGACGACTGGTAAGCTGCCTACCGCCACCCCTCGTTGCTGACCCGCGCACCCTCCACGCCTGGTAGGTGCCATTGACTGCCCTCCACGTGCCCGCCCGCCTTGCCCTCTCGCCCACTTGGCTGTCCCCACCGGCCGTGCTCGCGTTCACACCTCGCTTGTGCACACTTAACTGCTTGCCCGCTCCCGCCCTCTCGTTTGTCCGTCCTTGCCCGCTCTCGCCCTTTCCCTTGCACACGTACAGCGTCTCCCACGTGCTCGTTCACGCGCCTTCTCGCGCTCAGACGTGTACCGCTACTGCGCTGCGCGATCTTGCCCTTTCCTGCGGCATCACACTCCCCCTGCCGTGCGCAGTTTCACGCCCGCGCCACGCTCGTTTGCCCACACCAAGTCGCCCACTTCTGGTCACTTGCTCATGCCTGTTCTCGGCGGTGGGCCTCCGCGTGCCCTGTCTGCTGGCCCGTTGGCGCGCCCGCGCTGGACCACCCACAGCTGCCCTCACTAATACCCAGTCTCGTTCGCCCGCTCCCACACTCACTGCTCACCCACTTAGGTGAGCCCTGCGGTGCAGCCACGTCCTCCCCGCCGCTCACCGCTCCTCTCGCCCAAGCTTGTCCATGATTCACACCCGCCCCATTCGCTCGCTTGCCCTCTCGCGCACTCACGCCCTCCGACTTGCCCAAGTTTGTCTGCCGTGTCGCGCTATCTGGCCCCCGTCCTCGCGCTCGCCCGCGGCGTCGCGCACGCCGTTGCTCATCTGGCCTGCTCCCCGTCTCTCGCCGCCCATTTGCTTACTTGCCCACACCCACGGTCGCCCGCCTACTGGCACTCTCCCATGCTGGGCGTGATCCCTGGTACCCGTCCTCAAATACTCCAGCGCCCGCTTGCCTGCACCCTCGGGGGGCCTGTGCATTTGTGCCCGCCCTTGCTCGACCATGCCCACTTTGCCCTCACCCCACCTGCCTCGTGCACTCCGCCTCTTCCTCTTGCCGGCTACGTAATTTGTAGTTACCATAATATAATATATGTTTAAGACCTCCAGAGATGCCCGCCAGCAAAGGCAGGGGATCGGCTGTGCACTAGCTGGCGCAACACTTTCCCGTCGGCACCCATGCGGTGTTTACCACAACCGGTGCGGTGTTTATCTCAGCGCACAGTGCCGCTTCCTTTGAGTATATATAAACCCCCCATCTCTCAAGTTTCATTCCACCACCAGTCCCCTCTCGTGTCTTCTCATCCCCCGTTTGCCTAAGTTGAGTCACTTATAGATGCTTAGCTGTGACTCTGACTAACAGGACTGCCTATACTTTGGGTTGCGACTTTTTCTTTTCCTTGTCAGTTTAGCAATGTTTTTTTTTTTTTTTGTTGTTGTTTATACTCTTGATCTTTGCCCTGTGGCCTGATGTATTCAATTAGTAATGAAATAACCGCCCCTCTCTATGATGTGATCTTAAGAGTGATTGATTGATTGGGTAATGTTTGTTACAGTTTGATTAGGGTTTTGATTGTTGCTTCCAGTCGCTTTTTTGATCATCTAGGGTCAGCCACTGATCAGATAATGACATCCCAATTGGAGCTGCTTATTGGACCCATCAAGCTGGAGCAATTTGGTGCAATATCAGGTGTAATTTGGCCGCTTAATTTGTATTAATTTCAGGGTGTAATTTCCAGGTATAATTTTGTTGCATAATTTAACCTGATTTGGTGGTGTAATTTGGTGGTGCAATTAACATGTCAAATATGAGTAAACTATAGGGGGGGGTTAGTTAATGGTGTAATGGCTAAATATCAGCACATTTACAGCAATATTACCCACACTTTTTTGCTGAGATTCTGCTGCGCCCTCCGGCTCATAGGTCACAGACGCTGCATACGATACGGTGCCCGCTAGTCGTACTTGCCGGCCGCCCCCGCGCACAGTCTGCAATCCTGAGGGAGCTTTTGCGTGAGGCCGAGGGGGTGACGGCCAATCAAAAACCGATGAAACCATTAGACGCGTCATGACAGCTGGCCATGGATCAGTAAAGAGATCAGCGCGGTATCTGTCAGCCAACTTGCAGGACGCTCGCATCAAGAGGTAAAACTGGATCATGTCCACGGGGTCCGCGGTGACATATTCCCCGAGTTGGTATACAACGATCTGTGATAAATGATGGTTAATTGCGAATGAATGGGATAAACCTATGGAATTCCTCATAACGATTGCTCGCGTTGTCGTCCCCTCTATTATCTTCGACAAGCGATGTCATTGTTTCCGAACCAGACTTGAATCTCTCCACTGGGTCCAGCTAGTTTCGCACGTGTTTCTGTGTTTTCCAAGCTCTGCAAGTTCGCAGGTCAGACAATGTCTACTTGAAAGATGGAATTGTAGCAAGTACCGGCATAGATTTGCTGGACCTAGGTCTCTTTTTTCCAGTAGCCACTGGGTTCGTCGGTGACGCTACCCCTCCCATTTCCGGATCGGCCGCTGTTTTGCCCTCGTTCACAATACCAGGTGGTTGACTTACCCCGTTCGAAGATTTTTGAACGATCTTTTGTCACCTCGCGGCGTAAACTATAAGAGTAGATCTTGAATGTGCCGTCCCAAATACGAAATCATCCAGGCGACCAAGAGCTCGACGCTGGCAAAGCCCCGACACCATTCCACACGGCACCTGCGGCTTGACGTACTCAGTAGCTGAATCTCCATATTCTGTCACCCAATGAACTAGGTACAAGTGCGGAGAGTCGTAAACTGTGCTATTCAGTGTTGAGCGCATTGTCCCAAGGCTGATAGCATATCCACGTTTAGGCTGGAAGAAAAATGCCACAGAGTCGACGGTGGAATCGGGGACGTTGATCTTTTGAGTTTTGGGTAGTTTGAGTGCGCATTCAGACCTAATTCGCAACCCTAATGAGTTCTGCAATGCCAAGAAAATCACGATACTGACCGAAATAAGCAGCCTTTTTGAGGGCCAGTCTTGGTGAACCAAAGGTGGCGCGCCAGACTGTCGAGGGCTTGACGCAAGTCGGATTTGTCGGATGCGCTGAATTTTGGACCCTCGACCAAGAGGGACATATGGTGCTTGCAGATATGTAGAATACGATCAAGGACACAAAGCACGCTTCGCAAAACTTGGTCATCAGCCACGGAGGTGACCCTATGTCCAGCCAACAGCAAGAGCAATCTAGAGGAGTCCTGGGCGGAGGTGTTCTGGAATTGCCGGTACTCGCTCGAGTCCTGGAAATTGATGTGACTTCCGAGTCAAAAGACGCAAAGTCATTAGATGAACTAACCGTATTGAATAGCCATTGTGGTAATTCACGGCTCTCCGCCACGAGCTCTTCAAGAGCTGGTGGCAGGGAGCGGCGAGGCGGGAGACGCAGGGAAACCTCGCCCGCCCAGGTTTCGAATATATCGCTGCTCTCACAAGATTCAGACGTGGCACAGTACCAAGATTGGGTCGATACAACAGACATGGCCAGGCAGGAGGGGCTGAGGCAGCATAAGTGTCGTGTGGTCGATCCTCCGCATTGCACGTGATGTTTCCGGCTATGGTCTCCGGCGCTTATGCCGGACGAACCGGAGCACGTGAATCCCACAAGATAGATATATACGACCACCACACCCGAGCCGGACCGCACCACCATGGCTGACATTGCCTCTCAGCTCGTCTTTCACCCCGTCGTCTCCCAGTCGATCAAGGTGCTCGCCACCACCCTCGGCCGGGACAAGCTCTACCGCACCGTCCAGTACTTTGCACGTTTCCTAGCCTGGTTCTTGCTTACCCGAGGATCCAAGCTCGAGGCAGGTCGATGGAACTCTCTCAAAGCCGCTCTGGCCAGCGGCCGCAAGTGTAGGTATCGCCAGCTCAATGTGACACCCACCGCTCATTCAAGCCGGCAGTAATGCGCCTCTTCAAGCCACTTGAGCACCTGCAGGCTGCCCTGCGCGCGTCCCAATTACCCTCCCTGCGCGCATATCCTATTGACCAGTACACCACCATTGGTCGACAACTGAGCTACGCGGGTTACCTCTCGCTTGATGCCATTGTTTGGGTGAGTACCATCATTCACACCCGCCAACGGTACCATCTCACTCGACGTCATTCCAGCTCAACTCGGTCCGATTCTTGGCTCTCCCGCCTGCCACCGCCACCAAGGTGAACAAGGCGTCTCAGCGGTTCTGGCTGTCGGGTATCCTGTTCAGCATCGTTCACGGTCTTGTCAAAGTGAGTACACACGCCCTAATTTCACGAATCCAACTCAGACGTGGCGACAGGTGGCCCGTCTTGCCAACGAGGCCAAGCGTCTGCGTTCTATTTCCGAAAAGGGCGTTGGAGCTGATGCGGATAGGCTGTCACGGGCCCAGGCGCTCGATATGTACGTCCCATTAGTGTTTGCTTGGATCAAGCCTCACCCACGCCCCCCAGTGACCGCATCAACACCCGCTACCAGCTCATCCTAGACTCGCTCGACTTTTTCTTGCCAGCTTCCAACCTGGGTCTGGTCGGCGTCAACGACGGGGTTGCGGGCATTATTGGGTGCGTAGTCATTATCCTCTTCCAGATCGACGTTAACTTCTCCCAGAGTGATCACATCGGTGATGGCGTTGCAGTTGCAGTGGAAGGCAGTCGGCAAGACCATGGGCAAATAATCCTGATTTTTGCGCACGACATGTATGGCCCGTCGAGAAACCCAGGTCTATTAATACCACAAAAGTACAGCCTACTAGAGCATGAACGTGAGCGGGTTCTCGAGGTATCCCCTAAACGCCTGCAACCATCTCGCGGCCACGGCTCCGTCCACCGTCCGGTGATCGCTGCTCAGCGTGACCTTCATGATTTGTGCCGTCCGCCATCCCTTTTCCTCCTCGGGCGCGGGTACTATTACGGGTTGAGTTGCACCGACGGCGAGGATACAGCTCTGGGGCGAGTTGATGATCGCGGTAAAGTGAGATACGCCATACATCCCGAGATTGGAGACGGTAAACGTGCCGCCTTGGTATTCGACGGGCTGCAACTTGCCAGCGCGAGCTTTGGCCGCAAGGTTCTTGGCCTCGGTAGAAATCGTAGTGAGTCCCTTGCCGCCAACGTTCTTGATGATAGGTGTGATCAGCCCGGTTGGGGTGGCTACAGCGACCGAGACGTCCACCGCGTGGTTTCTGCATCGAGGTCAAGCGGAGCTCAATGCCGCAGACGCGTGTACTCACTGCCTGATCTGATCCCCCAACCACGCCGAGTTGGCCTCTGGAACATCCTGCATCGCGCATGCAACGGCCTTGACAATAAAGTCGTTTACGCTCAGCTTGGTCGCGCCTTCCTTGCCCGCCAAGCCCGCATTAAACACCTCGCGCAACTTCATGACCTTGCCCATGTCGATATCGGTCGTGACATAGTAATGCGGCACTTCTTGCTTGCTCTGAGATAACCGCTGGCCAATCGTGCGACGCATATTCGAGACGGGAACGTCGGTGTACGCGGGCGCACCACCATCTACCGCGCCCACGGGAGCCGAAGCGGCAGCAGCCGATGGTTGGAACTTTTCGACGTCCTCTCGCACGATACGACCGTCTGGCCCAGTGCCCTTGACCTTTGCCAGCGGGATCCCGCGCTCGAGCGCGATCTTTTTGGCGATAGGTGTCGCGAAGATGGGCGTGCCCACATCGAGCTGACCCTTGGTCGACTCTGCCGCCTTGCCCTCCTTTGGCGCCTCCTTGGGCTTCGACTCGGGCTTTGGCTCTTCCTTTGCCTCGGGCTTGGACTCCTCCTTTGGCGCGGGCTTCTCAGACTCGGCCGCTTTCGCCATGTCGACTGCACCAGCGAGATCGTCGCCCTCCTCCGCGACGATAGCGATAGGTGTACCAACTGCTACATTTTTGGAATTGTCGCCGCGCTAGTGCAGGTTTAAGATTTGATGAGCAAGACACATCGCCAGGACACTCACGATGATCTTCGCAAGAATCCCGTCATCCTGAGCCTCGACGTCCATCGTCGCCTTGTCCGTTTCCTGCGCCAACTCAGTCTCACGCATAGAGCCAGGCGCGTTGAACTCACAATCTCGAGCAACACGTCGCCCGCGGCATACGACTCGCCCTCCTTTTTCTTCCAGCTCGCGATTCCTCCCTCGGTCATCGTTGGGCTCATGGCAGGCATTGAAAATTTCGACAGCGCATGGCGGCGCGCCGAAACGTGGAGACCTTGACGGGTGTCAGACGTGACTGATGAACATCTGCGCACTCTTACTTCGGGCAAAGACGCGGGCAAGCGACATGGTGAGAACTGGAGCAGGCGCGCAGAGGGTGGGAATCCGCAAGATCACATTCGGCACAGCCACCACGTGACATGCCCCAACGTCAATCCGCCCTTTGATCATTGGCACTCAAGCTCGGTGCGGTCCCGACGAGAATCAGGCGTGGCTACGAGAACGTTCCAGGCTAAGAGAATCCTACAAATTATATCGCTGTACACCAACCCCAGCAGAATGTATCTACAGGTGTCTGTCGATCGTGAGAGACATATGCGGGACTTTTACGCGACGACGTCCATCTAGACATCGTAGCCATTATCGCCGCAGTAGTACAATATAACATGTAGCATCAGTACGTCTGTGCATGCGACCATGTGCTTAGCAAGGACCAAATTAGCAAAAACAAAAGCACGTGATGTGGTGGACCGTGGCCCACCTTAGGCCCACCACACGCCCACCTCACCAGCTTCAAGCATGGCTCAACCCAACATCGAACCGACTGCTCAGCCTTTGAATACGCCGACTGAACAGGTTTGATTCCCGTTAACAGCGATCAGGCCCAAGCTTACATCTAGGTTGTGTTGCCAGTTGCCCCCAGCGGACCACCCGGTCGCCATCAAATTTGACCAGATGCAGCATCTCTTGACACGAGTAACAATTTGACTTGACCTGCGCATCACATTTGGCTGATTATTTGCCAAGATGGACCAACAGATTGTGCAGTAAACCAAGAACTTAGCGTCATGAAGCAGAATGTTATTCAGAGTGAGGCTCGTATCATGGCCAAGATGGATTACTCGTACGTCGCTCTGTTCTCAACTGTTTAACTCAGTCTAAAAGAACCGATATGCGCAGTATTCGCTTGGCCCATGCAAGATCGCTTAATTCGCCCGCCCTACGAGACTGCGCTCGACTCTATCCTCTCCCTCTCCCCAATGGCGATGATGTCCTTCCAGAGGATTTCCCAGCTACCCGCGGAGACCTCCAGGAACTTCCTGGTAAGTCATGCTCGGCCATTTTTGTTTCAGCCTATTCTCAGGGCCCGCTCTTTCAGAGCTCCTCGAGCGCTATGGACTCGCACCTCAGGCTCTGATAAGCGACAGGCGCGACGCTCTAATTAAATATTTTTCCATTGGGTGGTAGTGTTGCGAGTGGAGCAAAAACGAGTGGATACGAACCGGAGTGGCAGCGTACACGGACGAGAAACCCTGGAAATAAACGGGTGGTACTGTACCATTGTTATAATATTTTCATTTATCATATTATCCGTGCATTTTGTGCCAACCCGTTCAGTCGTGATATGTCCCGCAGGCAAGTAGAATTACGGCTAAGCCCTCGATTGCTGCTCCGTCACCATTGGTTAGCAGGAGACACACACAAGACCTTTTGTACAAACACCGGAGAAAGATGTTCGCCACTAATCCAGTGGGAGGCCGTGCATTGCAGCCGGCGGAAATGCACGGGCACTACTGAGCTAGGGAAAGGCTGGCGCGGCAGCGCTGGTCACGTGCCATGCACGGCGACGCGACAGTTTGCGCTTCGCCACGGCCACATCATGGCAGCGCCCATCGTCGCACGTCGCTTTTTCTTCCCGCCCACCATCCCCTTCCAGTACGCCACATCGGCCTGTTCAGTCGAACCCACCTGACCCGCGAGTCGCACTCGCGCTTCGGAGATCCGGCCACGCTTGCGTCCCCCAAATCTTGCCGGGGGCTGAGGCGGCCGATAGGTCGTGCCATACTATATACCATTCATGACCGGCGCCAGCGCCCGGCTCTAGCCCAGTAGTACACCACGTTGAAGATTTGACGACCCCACACTCCCCCTGAATCTCGGGCAGCATCAAATTGCACCTCCTTTTGATCGGGCATGCGATCATTCGCTCTCTTCAGATACTGACCCATACCTTTGCTCTCGCCAATACCAGGCTACTCTCGCCCCTCTACCGCCTATATGCGCTGCTTTCATACCCTCAGATTCAAGCTTCCGCCGGGGCAGACCGGTTGCCAAGACTCGGGCAACGTGTTGGAGTAAGGGGCTTTACGAACGGCGGTGAGCGCTCGCCGAGCGAGGCAGACACGTTTCAGGTGCGATCTGCAGCCGAGGGTCAAGCACAAGGCTCGGTCGGACCCCTTGAATCCGATCCCATTGTTGTTACTTCGACCCGCTTGCTAGCGTTTTACTTGCCCAGTCACCGGTCCAAATAAACCAAGGGCAGAAAAGTTAGAGATAAGTCGGTGGTACGTAGTGCTCCGCGATCGATGTCGCGCAGGATCAATCGGAGCTTCAAGTGTTGGCAAGTGTTTGGCCGATCCTATCTGGAGCAGGGTTTGAATAGAGCCCCCAACCACTTTTGTATCGCCATCAACCTCATGTTGAAGGGTGCCACGTCTGCCCTGGGTACGCCTATCATAAAACCTTGGGGTGCACAGAGTGCGCGTTTGACCTCTCCCCTCCCACCATGGACCAATCCACTCTCGGAGCTGTCCTGGCGACAGGAGCCGCTCTGGCTGTGATATACTCCTGGAACAAATCACGTCAATCTGTACCCCTCCCTCCTGGGCCGAAAGGCCACCTGATATTCGGAAACGCGTTGGAGGTGGGTTCGAGCCAGGAAGCTACCAGCAAGTATGCGCATGTATTAACCCATCTACCAGATATCGGCAGCTGACGCGTCCTGGCTCAAATTTGCCGAGTACGCTGATCAATATGGTAGGGTTGAATTTCCTTCCATTTGTGTCATTCTCTTTAACGACTGGTTTCAGGTCCAGTAATCTCGGTCCGAATACTCCATCAACGCATGTATATCTTGTCTGACTACCATATCGTCTCCGAGCTAGTTGAGAAGCGAGCAGCAAATTACTCGAACAAGGGAGCCAATGGCATGGCTAAACTGTGTGTCGACTCTTGGCCATGTTCCATCCCACACTGGTACTAACGTTCCGATCAAGGATCGGTTGGGACAAAGACATCTTGTTCATGGCTTATGGTCCTACATTCAAAAGCTATCGCACTATGCTCAGCCGCGCTCTCAACAACCGCGTTTCGCTCGACTACATCTCTGTACAACAGCACGAGGTTCAGAGGCTCATGAAACGCCTACTTGAGCAGCCGAGCGAGTTTATGGAACACGTGCACCTGTAAGTAACCGATTTTCATGAAAAACTTGATTTTTACTCGGCCATAACTACGTAGGCTGGCGGCGAGCATAGCAGTTCGGATCGCATACGGCCACAAAGTTGAATCCCACGATGATCGTTTTGTAAAAGTCGCTGAAGAGCATATGGCTGGCATGTCAGACTGTGCGTTACCCTGTTGTTTTTGGGTCCCATATACTAACGTTCATCACATTAGTGATGCTACCGTGGAAATGGATGGTCAATATCATCCCGCCTCGTACGCAGTTTACGAAGCTTCTCATCCTCGGTACTGATAACTCATACCCTAGTGCGACACCTTCCGACGCGTTTTCCGATCCTTCCGTTTCAGCGTCGCGCTGCGCAGGCCAAACGTATTTTCGATACGCACTGCGAGGCGCCCTTTGCGTATGTGCAAGAGCAAATGGTAAGACACCTCGAGACAATTCCAATAAATACCCTCGACACTAATTCGCTCGATTTAGGCAGCCGGGACTGCAGAGGACTCTTTCACGTCGAAATTATTGCAACCCGAGGATGGCCGACCTATAGGAAACGAAGATAAAGAGCATATCAAGGTATGTATTTGACGCTTGGAGCTACTTCAATTAATTCACGCGAGGACCGAAAGTGTATAGCCGCGACTCTGTACGGAGCTGGATCCGACACCACTGTCTCGGGCGTTCAATCGTTTTTCTTGGCCATGGCCTTGTATCCAGAAGTCCAGGCGAAAGCGCAGGCAGAGATTGCCGCACACCTCAAGGACCACTCAGCAGGCGACGGCTCCCGCGGAATGATCTCGCTGGTGGATCGGCCTCACCTCCCGTATACGAGTGCGCTCGTGCGGGAACTACTGCGGTGGCACCCAATCGTTCCCCTGACTCCGCGCCGAGTCGGCAAAGAGGACGATGATAATGTTGTATCCCGAGGTCGGACGTGCCGAATTCCGGCAGGATCGCTCATCCTGATTAATATGTGGTGCGTGTCTCACCTGTTTAATGGCCTAAGCAGACGATAAACAACGGATGCTAGGAAAATGCTCCAAGATCCAGAGGTGTATGAGCAGCCAAAGCGTTTTATGCCCGAGCGTTACCTCGTCGCAAACCCGCCTCCCGACCCAGAAACTTACGCATTCGGCTTTGGTCGAAGGTACGTTATTCCATGTTTGCATCTTCCGTGCAAAACTGAGACTGCTGTTTAAGGGTTTGCCCTGGTTTGCACATAGCACAGCAGTCGATGTGGATCTCCGTTAGGCAGGGGCATCCACTTACTTACAATGAACGGCTTACTGACCAGCCTTCTAGTAATTTGCTCTTGAATTTTACGGTAACCAAAGCCAAGGACGAGAATGGTGTCGAGATTGTACCAGAGGAGCGTTATTCGAACGGCATCATCAGGTGAGTGAGGTAATCGGCCCGTCGATGGCCTGTAATCATTGAGGCGCGCATATAGTCATCCACTACCATTTGTGTGTTCGATCACACCGAGGCCCGGTTCTAAGGAATGGTTGCAGCAAGTTGTTGAATAGATGGCCGTGTATATCAAAGTATTAAATGCAGACTTTTCGCCTGACTAGTTCCAGGTAACGCGACCCGTTCTCTCATCGTCGCCAGAACTATACAAGTGAAGAAGGGTGCCGCCCATAGCCAATGCTCAACATGCGTCAGGAAAGCGTCGACATCAGTTGCAGCTGGTAGCAACCATTCCTGACGTGATGGGACATCTTTTGGCTATGTATGGCGGCGCCCAATTGATATGATCATTTCCAACCCCTCGATCGCGTGAAAAATTAGTCCCACGATTGCCCCTAACCTGGTGTCTCAAGGCGCTACCTTTGGCCATCCTCTCTTGCTATTCTCAGTCGTAAATATCTTCTTATTGACCTGCTCATTCACTCTTGGCACACCCCCGCCGGCTTGGCCTTGCCCGATCTTGTCTCAGCGAAACCGTTTTTTTTCCTGGAGATCTTCTGAGATCTCTGGAATGGTGGAGCGCGGGGAGACACCCCCCCAAATCCGGAGCAATCCAGAGCTTGCTCCGGAGCGCCAGAGTGGTTATCTGGAGACATGACTCGTGATCCCGAGCCTCCAGAGTCCAAATCTTGTGCTCCTGAGCCTCCTGAGCCTAAGGCTTGTGCTACTGAGCGCTCACGAGCAGCCGCCCTGAGCTCCAGGCACCTGGCCTTTGCTCAGTACACACGGACTAATTAGGACATTTATTTTAGGGCCAATTTATAGTATTCAGCTAGTGATATATACATGTCGTGCTTGTACCACTCAGTCCGTCTCCCACATCACACTCTAACTCATATGAAACGCCCTATGTCGATGGTACAGGCAACCACACAGACTGACATCTGGTCAGCAGCGGGAGCAAGCGGCCTAAGCAGGAGGGTATGAGGTGAAGCGGCGACGCAAGTTGGAAAGGATGTGGTAGGTGTGCGAGGCCACGGGGGAGTGTGGCGACAGCCCAGCAGAGTTAGCAAGCATACAAGCTGGGTAGATGCCCATACTAACCGGAATGGGGAACCTGATGTCGGATTGATGTGTGGTTAGTGGATGGAGATGAAGTTAAGTCGGTATGGTATAACTTTTGTGTCGTGTCCAAGTCATGTCGTCGAGTTTCAAGTCGTGGTCCATTCAGGCACTCCGAGTGGGGGCATCAGTGATGCAGGCAATCCATATAGAAGCACAGGCGAAGGCGTAAGTAGCAATCAACTTGGTGGGTGAGTGATATGGCAGACGATCGATGTCAATTTGCTACTTACCATTACACTGTTCAACTCCCGTGGGAGGCGTGCATTGCGTCAGACGCCAATTGCTGGTGCCATTGGTTAAAAACCAGCAGTTGTCAAGTGGGTTATTGCAGAGGTGGCTGGGCAAAGGGGACTTGGGTGAGTAGTGCGTACCCATGTATGTGACTCGGATCGATGAAGTCCAGCCAATGGAGTGGCTGTGCCTCAGTCATGGGACTCCCGGATCGCTTCCGGATCAGGTCCCGCACAATCCCATCGTCTCCATCCACACTTTACTGGAGTTCCTACTGCTCAATGACTTGCTAGACCAAGAGCTCTGGGTTCCAAACCCCTCTGGCCTTCGTTTTTGCGATCTCACAACGCTTCCTGCTTGCTTATCGGTCTACTGCCCTGGACATGGTGTAATAGGGTGCATGTCATCCTCACCCTCGTGTGCTTGCTCACCAAGCTCCATCCATCACAATATCTTCATCTATGCTGCCACCAACAATCAGCCCACCATCTTGACCTAGGTGTGTCACCCCCATGCTCTTATTTATGAGCAGGACTAACAATTGCATGATCAGATTCATGATCAAGCGTGAACGTTTCTTGGTCACAAGGACAACAACTTCGTCGGGTTTGAGCTCTGGGATATCTTTGCTGCACCATGTAACTTCCTCCTTGCTTACGATTCTATCATGTATCTGTTGCACTCTTAATATAACACTGTTTACTGACCACCAAGCTGGAGACTCACACCCGGAATCTGCTTGTAAAACATTTGTTATGTGTGAACTCTCACAGTGACCCAAAGAGCCAGCTCCTGAGTCTCAGGAACCTCATAACTCTAAGGAGTGGTCAAATCAATATCTGGATCTCCACACTTGGTCTCCAGACCACACATGATGGCCTCCCCAGCATTCCCAAGCGCTCTGCAGCACCATACTATGGGGTCCTGATGCTCATTTGTAATAGCGATCATTCTGGAGATATCGGCATCTCCAGAGCAAGGGCCCTATTTGCTGATGGTTTCTCCCACCTGTTTACCTGCACACCCAGCCTATACAAACTCCCCTTGGGGGTGCTGTTTCCTCACCCAACCCCCATCTTTGCAGTACTATACTCAGGTAAAATCACTCTTAACCACCATGCATGGTATTACATACACCCACCCCCTTCTTGCCTGCCTCGGGCCGACCATCTGGGCCGACCAGGCCCATGCAGTCATCAAGCTTGTCAAGATGATAGTGCTGTACGCCAATAATTGACCCCCAGTCTCCACCCTCATGGCAGGCCGGTCCCGCGCCAAGTGGGCTGCCAAAAATGCTTCGACGCTCATGCCCACTGCCATACACTCCAACATATCAGTCAAAACTAGACATGCCCATGGTCACAGTGCACCAAGTGTCTTACTTTTAGCTTCGCTCACCATCATCTTTTTCCCCTTGCACACTGTGTAGAAAGTCTTGAGACCATAGTTAAAGTAATGGCAGATTGACACGGCCAACAGGGATGGGGAGGAGTGTGGAGGTGAGAATTTCAAAATCATTTTGGCCAACATTCACAGGCCTACCGCTTGCCCAAAAATCCCTCAATTTCAATACAAATTTTTATGCTAACTCAGGATCTTGGACCTACTGAACAACTTTCATTAGGTGCAAAATACTTGGTTACAATCGTACTGGCAAGATCTGGACCCCCCTCAGGCTACTAGGACAAATACTCCAAGCTCCGTAGGAAGCACTAGCCACCATTACTTGTAACAGAGGCCAGCTTCCTAAAACGGACGAGCTTTCCAGGCAAATATAAAGGGGGAATGTGTGAATACGTCACTGGACTTCCAAGCAGATTGTGTGGGTGTTGAAATGAAGTGGAAATTGTAAATATTGACTGCATATTGATCAAATTGTAATCAAATTGTGCAGGTAGTGAAATAGTGAGAATGGGGGTCATATTCGCAGCATATTGTGTGGATTGGACCCAAATTTAATGTCCTTTAATCCGAGACACATTGGGGTATTTATGGGTGGGGGGCATGCCCAGCACCGCCCAGAGCACTCCAGCCTCGCACCTGGCACCCAGGAGTACTCAGAAGCACAGATTATTCATTTCGGGTGTGTACATTCGCCTGCATATCTCATTTCCAATCCCCATTCCCTCATTTTGTGGTTCCACCACCTGCAATGACCCCCAGTTACCTGCTTGCATCGCCTAGCTTGCCTGAGAATGTTGTCAGATGCTGACAACAAGTTTCAATACCCAGGAATACACACATGTTGAGCCAACAGACTAATGCAGCATCTAATCGAGCAGCACTTGCTCAGCTCCAGGACCTCTCAGCCTGGGTCGACCAACAAGATGCCATGATTGCCTCCACAGAGGCGAAGAACGTCGCCCAAGACTCCATGCTAGCTCACCACACTGAGCAAATCCAGGCTCTGGAGAAGGTGAAAGATCTTACCAACCAATTCTCCCACCTGACCCATACTGAGTTGGACGCTCAGAAGAAGCAGATGGACTACATTGAGTCCCTCATTTGTATCAGCTATGCTGCTGGGAATGTAGTATCCCCTCAAGGTATTCTCGACGATGCTGATGTCGATCTTATCACTGCAAATGCTGTGATTGGTGGTGGGGATGGTGATGGGATTGATCTGTCTGCTTGTGAACATGAGATCCAGAAGGATTTGAGACTTAAGGTTAGCATGCAGGTGTGTTGCCAAAAATATAGGCTCACCACTAGTCTAGGCCCTTGTAAACCAATCCCTGCAAAATCTTTACAGCACTCCCAACCTCCGGGATTATTCATACTTGGCACATCCATCTGTCTCGTCAGACAATGAGGATTGGCCATCAACTACTGGTCCAGATGGCGAGCGTATCCCACATATGCGGTTCAACTTTGCTCACTAGTTTGCTGAGCCAAATAATTGGGAACAGCTTCAGAATTGGGTCAATTATATTGTAAACTATGGAGCGACTGTCACGCCAACGGCCCGGGATGTTTTGGCACACCTGACACACAAGGACATCACCACAGCATGCAAGCTCCAGTTTAGCTACCTGCCAACCAAGTTCTGCCACAAGTCAGTGGCCAATGTAGCAGCAGCAGCACAACCCACCACAACCCATCTCAAAGCTAATCGACCCAACGAACAAGTGGGAGACCAAGAGCCTGGAGGCATGCCTGACAACATGATTGACCCTGTTCTTTGGGGCACAAACAACTCCCCTGCAACCTCTCTTGCTGATGTTCAGTCCCAAGCGAAAGGGGTAAGTCCCTGTGACGTCAGCGTGCTATTTACTCACCAAACAATTCAGAAGTGTGACATTCACACTCAGAAGCGAAACAACCTGGCTGGAGTTGATGCAGGGTTCCAGGAGGCCAAATATGACTCATACTTCACCCCTGGGGCCATGTCGGATGATGAGACTGCTTATGAAAACAGGGATGGCATGTGGGTAAAGGTAGGGGATTGTTTCATCTCAAAAGTGTGGAACTTCTACAGTAAAGATGTGTGTCAAATTTAGTTTGTTCGCCTTAGTAGATACTCACAACAAGCTTGACAGCTGTGTGATTGTTGGGATGTGATTGACGCAATCCCAGACCCAAACACTTGAGCCCACCCAACTTGCTGTGTTCATGGGGATCCGAAGACCAGGGCGCTGAGAAAATGGGAGAAAATCAGTTGGGCAATGTGGAAATGGATGATTGATGGCATGGTGTTGGAGGCACATCCCAAGTGGACCAACAGTGGCTTGGTCATCAGGAATGGTGTTGTGTGGGGTGATAGTGCTGAACTGATGGCATGCTTGCCAGCAGCAAAGAAGAGGAAGGTGAAGGAAGGAGCTAATGGTGGAATTGGTGTGGCTGGGACAGGACCACTTACCGAGCAAGCTCACAAGGCTCACCATGCACTTCATGAGGCAGAGCAGTGTGCTGTTGAGGCACATGATGGCGAAACCATGGAGGATCTCATGGTGCTAATGGGATGAGGAATGCACCGATCGACAAAATCAAGCCATCCAATCCTGGGTTTGACTCTAAATGATTGTGGTGAACTAAATGTACTTATATTTGATTAAAATAGCATGTCTGCAGTGTAACTTCAGTGGATATCAATTAGACAACAAAAAACTGGATTTTCAACTCACCACATGTCTGGAGCAGCAAGATCATTTGTCCTCATACTCATCAAATATACCTGTGTCCTCTTGGGATTCGTCGCCAGTCTAGGGTTGTAGTTACAAGGTCATATAACAATCAGTGCCTTCCAAACAGCATGAGAGATCGCTTACCCAGTCATAAGATATAGCAACCCAAAGTCGACTTCCAATACATGTCAAGACTGTTGCAAGGCCGACTGGCGAAAAGATTTGGTCAGTTGTAATGAACTCAAGGGCACCCAGCTGATCAGCGAGTGCAACATAGTACCCAAGGTCTTCGGCACTTCCAATTAGGCATTAGTAGGCAAACAAGCAGCATGAAGATGGCGATGCTCACTGCAGGTCCCACGGGGTCTGAGGTTGGGGGTCAGGGATGACAAAGCATCTCACAGCCACAGCATAAACCAGCGCTTCTGAGCCAATAGTGTGCCTGAGGTGGTGCTCTATGCGACACACCACCAGTGCTGCATCTAGGTGTGCCAGGATATACCAGTCTGCTAATGTTCGCCTCAATGAGGTGCTCCCATAGCATACGCCAGATTTGTATATGAAATCGAGCATCTCGGCAACCTGTTCAGACAGGAATAACATACTGCCTTCATTGTAATGTTGATCATGCTTCAGGTCAAGATGTGGCCAGGTGTGCTGAGCGAAAGTGAGGGCAGCAAGGTAAACTTCAAGGCCAAGCTGGCAGAGATCAGTTTTTCGTGGATATTTTGGTGCACGAATAGGGGTTGGGAGGCCTGTAAACTGAGCTGCCTGGGATAAAAGAGTCCCCCGGGTTTCTTGATTGAAACAGAGTCAGGCAATCGCTGATTTTTCTTCATTGCAGACATCATTTGGTAGGTTTTCAACCTATATGCTGTCAGTTAGGTGCGTTAAAAAGTGAGAAATATATGTACCATTTCATGTAGACGATGCAACCGTATCCAGAATCGCATGAGTGAGGTTGATGTATCCTCCAATTTTCTGTTGATTTTCACCTGTTCAAATAGCCCGTTGAAACATTCATATGAGAAAAGCCACCATGCATAAGCTGGCCCAAAGTCTGTAAAGAATGAGTCGTAGTGCATACTGAAATGATGGTTTGGTTTGAGATGGACACCCACTTGGATAAGACCTTGGCAATAGAGCTGGAGCTACTTTTGGGCCTGTTTAACATCTGCAGGGTGAATGGTCCATGAGGTGAAGATACGGCAAGCTGCAGCCAGAAGAACAACCAGTTCATATAGCCTAGAGCGGGATCTTTGGAACCGTGGTGGTTATGCAACCATATTGTGGATAGGGGGAGCTTCCAGAGGAATCGCATCAGTCTCAGGGTTGCGCCAGACAGTCCAGAGTACAAGTGGAAGAACAGAGATTAGCCGTCGCCATTCATCAGCTTTACGCACACCTCCTCTCTCACATAGCTATCGTTATAAGAATAAGCAGATCGAACCAGAAGACCAATAAGTATATGGACACAAAGTCCAGGGAATGGACGCACCTTCTTCGGGAGTCGGCCAATGTGACTTGGCCATTCAAATACATCCATTAACATATCAAACTGGCGCCACTGAGATGCAGTGAAATAGCACCCATCTACTAGCACTTCTGACCAACAATCTTTAACGATTCCTAGCGCATATAGTCAGTATTGCTCTAGTTCTCTCCCAGTAGAGACGTACCTAAGAACAGGTTATGCATAGGATCGACAGGAGCCGAGCCATATGGCTTCCAGTCTGGCAAATCATTCAAAACACTCCAGCGGATCCCAAATTGTTTGTGAATCGCTTTCTGGGCAACTTTTGTGCGTGCTGTGCGTGATTCGTGTGCCTTTTGCAGAAGTAGGTATTCATCAACTAGCTCAAATTCTTGATACAATATATGAGCCACTAATTCTATCTTTCAATAGGAATCACAAGCTTACTTGGTATGTAGTATCCTGCTTGTGTATTGATGTGTTTCTGCTTGGTTGTACACCTACAGAACCGTGTGTCGTGTGCATGCCCCGCTGTACCCTGTCCTTTGCATCGTGCAGGTGTATCATCATTTGACATTATAAGACCTCCATGTACACAAGCTGGCAGGTTCTTGTTGTATACCCTCATCACGACCCCTGAAGCAGTACTTGCATATGAGCGACCACTTTGCTCTAATTGTAACATTATAACGGCTTACCTGCATAAAGCAATTTAAGCTGCTCAACAATCGGCTGCATTACCCAGTTTAGTTGCTCCAGTGGTGGCTCCTTTGGACCTGGGACGAGACAAGCAAGAATCACATTTGCTGGCAGAAAACGAGCAGAGCGGTCTAAATTCTGAATAGTGAGATAGATTGCGCCAGTTGATTCGACCCCCTTGGTAGTTGTACGGAACCAGTCCAGGTTCATGGCAAAGAAGATCCCAAATTCCAGCTCAGATATCGCCTTTTCAGAGTCAGGGGTTTCAGCCTCGTCACAGACAGATCCGTTGGTGCAGAATACCCTGCGCCTCCCTACACGGCTAGCTTGCAGGACAGTTCCACAGCATACATCGTGCAAAGCCCAATCAGTGTGCGACGCATGTGCCTCCTTCCCAGCTTGGAACGCACGAACAAAGCTTGGTCGCAAGAACATTCGTCGGACGGCAGGGATAATTCGTGTGTAACAGATGCAGCGGATTGGGCGTCGAACGACAGCGTTGTTCTTGAGCTTGGTATTCCATATGAAGCCTTTACACCGGGTGCGACCAGAAACAAACGAGCATTGACGGTCGGTCAAATTTTGTACGTCCTCGAAGCTATAGTGCTTGAAGCAGATTGAGCAAATAGGTTGTGTCATATAAGGGTCCGTCTCCAAGCCAAGTCGAGAGCGTACAGCATCCAGTGTCATCAGCAGCTGCAAGTGATCAGGGAGTGCGCCTGCAAGCCGAAGGCAGTCGAACGTGCCACGTAGAGATGTGTTGACGCTTTCAGTAGAGTTGTGGAAGACGACCGAAGATGCTAAGGCGTTCAGGTATGCCAGGCGGATATATGCAGGGTCATCTGCCGCTTCGTATTGTACAAAGTACGTCGATTTATCTTCATCGTTGCCATACTCGATTCCTAAATCGATTGGAGTATGCAGTGCGGCATCAGACGCTGCAGGAGATGAGGCCGGGTTTTCAGCTGCAACCCCATCGTGTTGAAGAACAGATGCATTTGGCGGCGTTGGGGTGCGCTCACGGGGTACTGGAGAAGTTTGACGAGATGCTGAGTGCATAGAATGGGTGTCTATAGGCTCGTCGCCACTGTCCGGCCCGGGATTGTCGGCGAATCGATCGACAGGTACGTGTTGAGGAACTTGTGGTGACCGCCGAGTCATTAGGACCCATATATACGAATTTATTCACAAATTCCTTACCTGTGAGCGACCGTGCACGCCCCGAGTCTCTACATTTCCCACAGTATCGTTGGAATGGCCTGCTTCGCCGCCACTGCCGGCCTCTTCGCCCTGTGTTCCCGATCCCTGATTATTTGAACCCGATGCTTGCTGGTCACGCGCCTCGAGCCACAAGCGAGTCTCCTCACGCCGTTTGTGCGTGGCAGCTAGACTAACCGATACCCAACGATAGCCATCGCCATTGTTAGCGCACTCGCGGCAAAAACACTTCGTTACTGCCCCCTTTTTCGGCTAAACCAGTCAAGGAAGTCGTTGTGAGAGAGATCTAGATAACACACTATATTGAAACGACTCGCCATGCAGCAGACACCCAGAACTAACAACAATTTAAGTATAAACTAGCTTAGTGGCGTCAGAACAGCCAGTGGCTATACGGCATCAAAGCACGTTCATGATTCTCTATGGAAGTACAGCCACAGGCGAGTCAGCATTTCGAGCACATTCTACCCGCGGAGGACACACGAGTGCAGAATATGCAGTGAATGGGCGGAGATCGATCAATATCCACAATTTTGGTCAAATATCCACAATCTCAGAATCCGCTCGGAAGTCCAGTGATCTGACCGCCACATTCTCCTCGATGTCGAATCGCAATTATGTCTCAGCTTCGGATCTCTCGACAAATATTCCACTGTTTAACCAATGGTCCAACGGAGTCAAGCTGAAGACTGATCCAATCATGGTTGGTCTGCCACACGAACTGGAGGAAATGATTCAGCTATCCCAAACCTTCCCCTCCTGGTTCCGAAATGATGTTGTGAGGACCATGAACTCGTTTAAAGTGTCAGCTTATCACCCTCTCTATATGCAGGCTAGCCCTCCCTATTCCTCCCTCAATTCCTGGTTGCTCCCGTTCACGAGTCAGTTCCATGACGACAGTAACAGAAATCACCAAATTAGCGACAACGAGGTAAACGACACCCTCGAACAGGCCCTCCCAACGATTCTCCGATCCTGCTGGCGAATGGCAAGCTACTCGAGAGCTAAGTTGATAAGGGAAGCCGACTTCAGGAGTATTTTCGACGTCATCGTGCTGAACGCCATCTGGCCTTCCCGAGAAGAACACTATGAACTGATCCGTGTGGTGTGAGTGACACCAGAATTCATGATTAGGTCCATGATCAAATAATACATCGGTTCTAGGATGGAGTCAAAGCTCAACCTCCCAAAAGCTGGCAATTCGGGAGTTCGCTGCATTTCGGCCACAACGGACTCTGCTTTTTGCATCGATGCAGGTCAAGATTTGTTGGGCAGGCCCTGCCTTATGCTACGTGATTTTAGTTCTTTGGCCAACCAGGAGGACTACAAGTCGTTGATCCTACCGCACTTGCTCATCGAATATAAAGATTCAACAACAGCAGATTTCTCGGCGCAGCGCCAGGTCCAGATAGCGATGGTTTCTGCTCTCTACCAGCGCCGCGCATTACACCACCCGGAGCATTTCGTATTTGGCATCTGTCACACCCACGACACTCGCGTTGATGTTATTGCGGCAACGTGGAAGGCGATAGAACCTCCGACCGGCAACCAGAACGCGGGGGCGACGGGTGATTCTGCCAATGCATCGACTTCGAAAGTCACGCTGGAGGTGTCTCGCCAATCAGACGAGGACCTGGAGGCAAGGCTGCGATCTTGGTTCAGTGCCATCTCTGTTCTAATCATAGTGATAGATCGAATCGTACTTTCTGGCTCAGTTGGATCTTGCGCGGCCAATCGACTTGGTGCGCTTGTATCTAATTGTACTCGCCACCATTCCTCTGGCCAAAGACTACCGACGCCAACTCATTGACGACCCACCAATTGAACCTGCTCCTGATTTTAAAGGCTGGGCGGACGACATGACCTGGACAAGCAAGTCTCGCACGAGTGATACTCACACGTCGTGTAGCAAGCGGCAGAGGTTGGCGGATGTTGAAAGCCCCGGAGGCGGCGATCTTACCGGAGCCACCGGCCCAGGTCATGTCCTCTCCCTCGGGGACTCTCCTTCAAAATATGGCGTACCCAAACGGAAACTTGGCGATATCGAACGTCTCCCGGAGATGTCGTCGTATTACAAGTGCTTGCGTTACGTTCAGTCACTCCCGTCTTAGCGTTTAGCTACTTGCTCTTGATGTGCGAGGCTTTATTACGAATCCACGTCTCAAAACACAAAATTCTAATTAGCACGCAGAAGCTAAGTACACATCAGGGATTTCGCCCCGGTCTTGGCGATGAGTCAGGAGTAATTGAAATTAGCCTTACAAGGCTCTTGCAAGCGAGTTGTATGTTTATGCTAGAATGCCTCTGCTTATATCTGTCCGTCGGTCGGACTAGTTGTATCACTTTAATGTGATATTTTTCTCACTGATTTTCGACAGGCATTGAATATCCCAGCTTGAAAACTAATGGCTCGAGAAACGACTCCATAAGCCGCATACAAGGGAGATGCGAGGTCGCGGCGGCAAGTCGAAGGCCATTAAAACTCTGAAATGGGAACACTGGCACCAAAAACAAAGGCCCACGACCCACCTGACAATCGAGTGGACCAGGTCGGCCAAAACGCCCACCCTATCATGGACGATGCCGCCATGTTAATCCCTATGTCTCAGTGTTTACTTTCAAACGTACAAAACAGTACTAGTCGTGTCCCAAAAGCGATAGCAACCATTCCAAGGAGGAGGCCTCCGACACATACAAGCGAAAATCGGAAGAAAAATACAAAGAAAAAACAAGAAGAAAAAAGACAAGAACAACCTGGGCAAAGGAAAGTTGAGATAACATCGTGATTGGATCCGGCTTATACTGCGGCTACTGCGGCCAAAAGGCAGAGGAGAAGGAGGAATGAGAGGAGACGGAAAAGAAGACGGAAAAGAAAACGGAGAAGTGAAAGGATAAGGAGAAATGGAAGGATAAGGATGAAGAGAGGGATAAAGAGAAGGAGGAGGAACAGGAGAAAGGGTGTCAAGAGAATCAGACACAGGGGGCTTAGAATAATCAGGAAGACACGGTAACCCCCGAAAGTCTTGAGCAGGAAGGGGATGAGAAAGAGCATCAGGATCGGGAGGTACGGTTTTAGGGACCGGAGGAGTGACTCTGCCTGTACAACGTTGTGACCAAATACTTCCGGCACCGTTTCCGACACTTGAATTACGGTCTCCACGATATCTTGATACACGGACTGAGCCGCACGAGTGAAGCCGTTGGGAGCTACACGCATCGCATGGGCCCATATTTGCTCCTCTTCATAATCATCCTGGAACTCGGCACGTCGAATGGCCCTTTTAAGCGACTCTGAAGTAGCCTAAATAAATCGCATCGGTTCATAGATTAGCCACATGGTCAACAAACGATTGGCTAGATTGGGAACGACGAACAAGCTTACCTTGGTGACACTAGTCCTCCTTTTTGCTTCCCACTTTTTGAACACACCCATTACAGTAAGGCACATAAAGTAGCAGTTGTACTGCTGCAGAGTGAACGCCTGGCACGCTTTATTGTTCTGGACCAAGTAGCATATCGCCAGCACATCTAGTATATCATACTCCCGACTGAGATGGAGTCTATTAAGCAGATTGGAAGCGTGTGCGGCTCTGGTTGCATCCTCTTTGGGAAACCACTGGATGTGGTCGTGAGCGGTGGGCCCGATGCATCGGATGGGTTTATTTTCAGAATCATCTTCAGTGCGTTCAATCCGACAAAGTGCACCATCTGTAAGCCTGAGGAGCAGAAATTCGTGATGGAATCGCCCCTGGGTGGACCTGCGATGCTCGATGGCCCGGAAGCGAGTGCTGGACGCACACTGTTCACGATACCAGTCCATGACAGGGCAGTCATCCATCAATTCTTGATGAAACTTGATCTTCAATCGGCGACGACGATCATTCGACATTGCCCAGCCATACAATAGCAGGCTACCGAGGACCACTGAGCCGACAATGCCTAACATGCTGGGCAACGGAGGTCTCAGGGGCATCGCCACTTGATTACAGCGTGGCGGAAAGGTGCTCTGGTGCAATGGAGCAAGGCTTGTGGATAGACAAGGTTAGATTGAGTTGAGGCACTGGAGTCTGCTAAAGAGCGCAGATACCTGGGTCTCGGGGATCCTGGGCGATGGTGGAACACTCAGATCACAGCAATCGGAGCATGGGAACGGGTATTGGCCTAAAAAGGTGCCACCCTATAAAATGCACCGAAGCGCTTTGTTACACCTTGTAACGTTGTTATTTGCCAATTGTGAGGCTAGATGGAGTATTGTTGTAATGTGACATTTATTGTTCTTTTACTGAATATATGCTGATCATGTGATCGCGTGAAATGTTTCCTTTTTACTGTTGTTCTTTCTCGTACTATACGACACGCACTTGTGACGTGTATTATGAGGTGTCGCCACGTCATCTGCTCTCTAGCTTGTTCTGTAGGCTGTAGTTTATGATTGTATAAAGAGAGGCCCTGGCGCTCTCTCTGTCTGCATCGAATAATCGACTACCTGTATTACTACTTTACTCTCTACTTAGGAGCCTAAAAGCTCTAGCTAAGAAGTCGCCTATGTAACCTAAGAGTATAATTGAAAAACCAGCGAGTAAAATTTGATACACTATACATGAGAATTGAAAATGACATAATGTGTCGCACAATGATAATCTTACTTGAGCCACCAACGATGGCCACACTCGGATTACAATGGAATGCCAAATTGCTTAGCTAGCACTAGGCGTCTGGCGCCTAACCCAGTATCCACAAGCCCGTAACGTTGAAGGAGCTGTAGAAGAGCGGGCCCTGAAAGTATACGAGTAAAGACTGGCACATGAAATCATCAACTACAACATACCGTCGAGGCCCATGAAGTATCCGAGAGTGGCTGGGAACTCCTCCAGGGGGATATCCTCACCATTAGGAAGTGGAACGGGACGTAGGGGAGTTGGCCTGACGGGCAGGCGAGTTGAGTGTCCGCGCATAAGCCAAGCGATTGCTGCACACTTCAGTATTTTTGTAGCAAGCAACACAGTCGAGGACAGGGACTTACTAGTAGTCCATCCTTGCCACCACCTCGTCGAGGCGAGCCTCTACTTGTCCCAATCGACCTTCTACTTGTCCCAATCGAGCGTCTATTTGGTCCAATCGACCCAGTATCTGATCTAGGCCGTTGACGAGCGGATGGTTCGCAAATAGGGGCAACTGGCATCCCGACACAAATGTAAGCTCAGACTGGGTCGTCGGCTAATAAAAAGCATACCTGTTCACCGAGCATGTTAAAAGCCTGAGCGATTTGTTGCATGTTTGGTTGAGCCATGTTCAGAGGGTGGAAGACATTGAAGACGTGGTTCGGTCGTGGGCAGGTCCAAGCATTTAAGCCTTCAGCGTTAGTCATTCCGGCGCTTGGTCCAAGTGTTCCGAGCAGTCGCTTTGGCCCAAATTGTCGAACCCGACCCTCGAACCCGAGTCCGGGCGGAGGCGACACCTCGCGGCTCGCACTAACAAGCTCGACTATATGCTCTGCCGCCAAGTCGCCCCTGCCCGCCTTGGCCATGAGCTGGCGGTTGTGCTCCTCGAGCAGCTCGTTGGGAATCGGCGGAACCGGCACGCGCTTGACCTTGCGTTCCTTGGGCGGACTCCTCGACCCGGCCCTCCTTTGCACAAACACGTCCTTCGAATCGTCCTCGCCCGCCGTGTGATACCTCCGGCGCGGGGTAGTCCCGGTGACCGACGGTGGCGCCGGCGCACCCCACGACCGGTTCCGGTCCCTCTCCCTCCGGGCATCCCCGAACAACCGGGCCGAAGGATCAAACAGCGGCGCGCCCGGTTCGAGGTCCAACGCCCGCCGGCCCTGCACCTCGCCAGACCAGACGGTCGTCTGCGAATCGTCCGACTCGCTCCGCAGGCTCCGTCCCGACTCGCTCGAGGCTTCCCAGAGTTTCCCGTCCAACGGGCGCGAGATGATTACTTGGGGCGAGAACAGGATCATGTCTGCTTTGATCGGGGTGAGCGGGAACGCGCCCGACTCGGATGAAGTGATGGGTAGCGTCGAGGTCGAGACGTTTGAATGCATCTCGCGCGCACAGCAATCGGAGCATGGGAACAGATTCATCGGGGTGGCGGCCCAAAAGTTGCCACCCTATAAAACCCGCTGAAGCGCTTGTTACACCTTTTAACGCCACGGTTTACTAACTGTGAGGATGGAATAGTGATCGAGGGCTCAATAGTTGAGCAAAAATTTTGCTACTCTATACATAAGAATAATGAAAATGACGTGATATGAAGACAATGATCATCGCACTCAAGCCACCAACGACGACCACACTCGAACTACAACGGTATGGCACAGTACTCAGCTAGCACTTGGCGTCTGTCAACCTCGTTGCCAGGATCCGGAAGCTCATAGCGCTGAATGAGCGGCGTGAGCTCAACTCCTGAAAGTATCTGAGCAAAGCAAAGACTGGCGCACGAAATTATCAACTACTTACCGCTAAGGTCTAAGAAGACCGCACGAGTGGCCGGGAACTCCTCGGGGGGGATGTTGCCGCCATTAGGAAGAGGAAGGGGATATAGGGGGTAGTTGGCTAGAATGGCAGACGAATTGAGTGCCCGAGCGTGCGCCAAGCGATTGCTGCACACTTTAGCATTTTTGTAGCAAGCAGTACAGTCAAGGACTGGGACTTACCAGTAGTCCATCCTTGCCATTACCTCGTCGAAGCGGGCATCTATTTGCCCCAATCGACCCAGTATCTAATCTACGCCATTGACGAACGGATGGTTCGCAAATAAGGGCAACTGGCACCACGACACAAATGTAAGATCAGACTGGGTCGTCGGCTAATAAAAAGCACACCTGTTCACCGAGCGTGTTCAAAGCCTGAGCAACTTGTTGCATGTTGGGTTGAGCCATGTTCAGAGGGTGGAAGACGTGGAAGACGTGGTTCGGTCGTGGGCAGGTCCAAGCATATAAGTACTCCTTACTTCAGCGTTAGTCATTCCGGCGCTTAGTCCATGTCCTCAACCGGCTGAAATCCCCAACACGAACAAATACCACGTGATATCCTGTACATCTCCAAGCAACCGTCGCCCGCTGCATTTTCTCGAGATCTGCTCTTACAATCCCACCATGACAAACGCGACGAAAAGTCTTTGGTCTATAAAGATACAACACCCGAGCCCATCTAGTAGTACGTAGTTTAAGTATCGAAGCGGGATAAAAAGGACACGCGGTGAGGGAGTGGTACAGTGAGGGAAGAGATCAGCCCAGGGAGGGAACGGTGGAATGCGACGAGAGCGAGCGCAAGGGACAAGGACAAGGACAGTAAGTACAGCCATAACCGGCTACAATAAATAGGATCAAACGTAATAAAAACATCGAATAAAGAGAATTTCTGGACACCTAGGCGCGACGGAACCACGCCCGAGCGTTCTCGAGCAATCGCTTTGGCCCAACTTGTCGATCCCGGCTCTCAAACCCGAGTCCGGGCGGAGGCGACACCTCGCGGCTTGCGCTCACATCCGCAACAAGCTCGACCATATGCTCTGCCAAATCGCCCTTGCTCGCCTTGGCCATGAGCTGGCGGTTGTGCTCCTCGAGCAGCTCGTTGGGAATCGGCGGAACCGGCACGCGCTTGACCTTG